>WWET01000798.1:526011-544069 GCA_011038615.1 Limnodynastes dumerilii | reverse complement strand
CGGAAGAAACCGTGATATATAACTTGTCCTCCTTTAACCCCTCTCCCACAGAAATGTCAGTTCTCTCTAAGGGCCTCCAATTTGTGGAGACTCATGTCCACAACAGATTTGACTTTGAGGTAGAACTTCATCGCTTTCAGCGTCAATTAAGGCTGAAAGATTATTTTTCTGATCATCCAGGCACCAGTCCGCCTACACCTCAACCCCTATCCCACTTCAGGGGTCGGTCTGTTTTCGATCCTCAAGTCAACAATGCCTCTATTGAGACATTTGTCAGACTTATCCGGAGGGATGTCTCCCATTCCTGGGATAGTGGCTATGTCCACTATTCTAACCTCACAAAAACAGAGAAGACAGCGGTCAAATCACTACAGGATAATGATTCCATAGTGGTCCGATCTGCCGACAAGGGTGGGGCTATAGTACTACTCAATAAAACTGACTACATCAGGGAGGTTACACGTCAACTATCTGATTCCACCTGCTATAGGGAATTACCCTTTGACCCTACCCCTGAATACAAGAATGAAATTGATACGCTCCTCCAACAAGCGGTTACAGATCAACTAATCACTATTGAAACGTCACGTTTTCTAAGACAAGATCATCCCATAGTACCCATTATTTATGTCTTGCCCAAGATCCATAAGACCTTGATTGACCCACCTGGCAGGCCCATAATCTCCTCTAGGGGCTCATTGGGACAACCCATTTCACAGTTTGTAGACTTTCACCTTCAACCAGTGGTACAACGCACGACAAGCTACATCAAGGACACCACAGATTTTCTGATACGACTCCAACAAATGAACCACCTAGCGGGTAACTTACTCATGGTCACCTGTGATGTGAGCAGTCTTTACACCTGCATACCACACACAGAAGGACTAGCAGCAGTCAAGAACATGATTGAAAACAGTGACCACTACTGCGGTCCTCAAAGTGAATTCTTACTAGCACTCATTGAGTTTGTTCTTAAACGTAACTTCTTCCTTTTTCAATATAAGTATTTTTTACAAACCCAAGGCACAGCGATGGGTTCCAACATGGCCCCATCTTATGCCAACATCTTCATGAATGGCTATGAGACACAACATATATTGAACCATCCTGAGTTTTCTTGCTATATCAAATTTTACGTCAGATTCATCGATGACCTATTTTTTCTCTGGTCAGGAACGGAACACAATCTCTTCTCCTTTGTTGATTACCTCAACAAGTTACCTAGCACCATAAGATTAACCATGGCACAGGACACCCAGCGAATTAACTTTTTGGATGTCACCATAGTACAAACGCCGACGGGATTTTCTACATCACTCTTTAGAAAAGAGACAGACAGAAACACCCTTTTACGGGCAGAAAGTTTTCACCCCCAACCCCTGAAATCTGGACTTCCCTTTTCCCAAATGCTTCGGGTAGTACGCATCACTTCTGACACTACTATGCTACCCATCGCCCTACATGAAATGGGTGAACGCTTTATTGATAGGGGCTACAAGCGCAATGAGGTCAACAAAGCCATCACTAGATGCTTAGCCTTAAGCAGGGAAACGACACTTCAGGGATAATACACATATATTAGACGTAACAGTTTTCTCTTAGATTTGTCTTACTCTCTTTTTTTTTTTCTCAATTTAAAGACGTAATACTTAGTGCTCAAGACATGCCATGAACTAAACATTACCCTTGCTTGTCGGCAATAGGTCTATAGATTTCTTATCCACATTACAAATATCAGGACATGTTGTGCTAAGATGTTGGAACAGTTTACTCAGATAGGAACAATGTGTATTTACTTAATTTGTTTATTTATTTATTTTTAATCCACATGCAGTCCTTCCAATATATTATTCTGATACTACTTGGTTACCATAAAAAATAACCAAAATTTTTGCTAAAAAACTTTTCTATAAGATATTTAAGTTATAATTTATCAATATATATATCTTATCAAATCATCAATATTAATATCCCCATGTTTCGTAAATATATGTTCCATATTACTTTAAAACTCACCATATCCTGTTACATTATATTACATCTATAGCCCCCTTAGAAAATCACATTACATAAAAAATCTCAATTGCTTTACATCAATACAGCCAAATGGCATTTAAAGCACCCAGAGCAAGGCTTCAATTTTATTAAAATTCCCCATAATACTTCTACATTATTTTAATAGCCTCACTACATAAACTTAATGGTCCAGATCCTGGGCTACGGAAGACAGGGGAATTACGTACTCCTTGCATGTACACATCATAGCTACACTAGTGTACCAGCCAGCGTACTTAACGTTATACACGTTGGCTGGAACTTTAAAGAGGCTAGCTTCATACATATAGGTGGAGATAAGCATTTAAATTAGGGAGCGGGGCGGCAGAAGGCCCCTACGACAAGGTCTGCGGACATAAGTCCGCAGACCAAGTCGTAAATTTTAAGATAGAAATCTGGACACCTGAGTGTCCAGATTTTACTACCTTGAGCGAGGAGTGCACTGGCATAACCGCTACACTGGCATAACTAAAGACCACGCACCACAACCATTCCATGTTACAATGAAACCCAGATAGTAATACCCAAGGTTGCTATTATGGGTTGGCGAAGCTGGCACCTACAAGGGGGACCCAATGCCCTGCTAACTCATCCATAGCCTGGGGAAGGACCTCTGTTATGTGTAAATTACACAATCTTTGTCTTTGACTTTGAGTTCAGACTTAACTAGGAGCTTGAAATTAAAAGAGGAAAGTTACTCCTGGGCTAAACCATGTTTATTTCAGGGGAGTCATATTTCATCTGTTGCAAATAGGAATTAGGGTTGAGAGGTAATGTTTCCTGGCCCAAGTCTAAATAGAAACATAGAAAGTGACGGCAAATAAGAGCCACATGGCCCATCCGGTCTACCCAAATAGCAGTGTAAATGTAAAACTGGTCAGTATCTGTGTGCAGTAAGCAATTCAAAGGTATATTCCTGCATGCAAAGAATACAATTAACTTGACTCCCCCTGAAATCAACATGGTTTTGCCCAGGAGTAACTCTTAGGACCTGATTCACACTTAAGAATTCTTATGATTTTAGGTGCGTGTATTTAAGAACGGATGTACTGAGCATGCTTAGTAACTTTTCTACGCTATTAACATAGGACTTAAGAATGCAAATTCCGTGCTTATACACTAAGGGCCTCATTCATTAAGCTCTATTTGAGCTAAATCGCATCAAATCACGTGATTTGTGCATAAAAAAATCGCCAAACCGTATTCATTAAGCACTAAATCATGCAATTTGACTGTGATTTTAAATCGCGTGTATTAAAACCGCGGTCCCGATTTTTTTACATAATAAAGATACAAGTTTTGTAATTCATTAAAGTCGATTTCACCGAATCGCGGTGAAATCACCTTTAAATCACTAAAAATAAAATCGCATCCAGAGAGGTGCGATTCTATTTTTTTTGATGATCGGGACCTACAAAAACACATGTCCGTATAACAGACATGTGTTTTTGTCCGTGTAAAAACTCAGCGCTGCATGGCTGCAAGCCTTAGCCATGCTGTACTGATGGAACTCTTACATTAGGAGAGATGACCACCGAAGGTAAGTGCACTCATGTAGGGTACATTGTTAGTTAGGAAAATATTTTTTTTACACGCATACTTTATTTTTACAATGTAGGGGTTAATGTATGTCTTGTGATTTTTTTTATTTTTTTACACTGTACACGCAGCGCAGCATGATTACAAGTGTAACCATGTTGTGCTGATAGAATTACAAGGATCAGCTTTGCGATGGTCCGCAATGCAGAATCGCGGGTCAAAATCGTTTTTAATGAATGAGGCCCTAAAAACCTAAAGTCTGTAGGTTCTTAGTAACATACGCAAGAATGGGCGTTCCATGAATAAGTACTTAGGCAGATACACAGATTTGAATGGAGGGAGGCATTTAAATGAGCAAAAAAACGTGCGGTTATGCAGTTAAGTTTCTAAGTACTATCCATACGCATTCAAATGCGAACCTACAGTTAAGGGTGCCCTATGGCACTCGTAAGTAACATTAGAACCTGAAAACCGGGGGCATGCCGAGGGAGTTTCATTGCTATTAGTTGCGTATATTTAGGAACCTATCATTTAATTTCAAGCTCCTTTTTAAGTCTGGATCCAGTCCTAAATCTCCTTCAGGCTAACATGTCAACTCTAGACTGATGGACAGGGAGCTGAGCTACTTAGGGCAAGAAGTACAATCACTCATTAATTAATTAATTAATATATCATTTATACAGGACTTTCAGACTTACATTATATGGTTGTTATCCACTCGTTACGATTGAAAATGCTTGAATTTTGCAATCTTGCTTACAGACTTCCACCACGCATCCCCATGCCTATTTTTAAGAACAATTATACTGCACATGCCCAGAAACATAGAAACATAAAAAGTGACAGCAGATAAGAGAGACATGGCCCATCCAGTCTGCCCAGTTGTTTATTTAAAACTATACTGACCTTAAAATCTGTTTACCCTCAATTTAGTTTGAGATTTAGGATATCCTTAAATTTATCCCAAGCATGTTTACACTGTTCTACTGTGTTAGCCTCAACCAACTCAGATGGGAGGTTATTCCACTTATTTATCCCCCTTTCAGTGAAGTTATTTTTCCACACATTTACTCTGAATCTACCACCCTCCAGTTTAAATGTATGACCCTTTGTTCTATTACACCTCTTTCTTAGACATCTTTCTTAAGGTGCATACACACTATACAATTATCCGGCAGATATCTGAAAGATCTGGCAGTTGGAATGGAAATCTGGTAGTGGATGAGAGCAAATAGTATTGCCAGTTGCTCTCATTCATTACCACATTTTCGTTCCAACAGCCAGATCTTTCAGATATCTGTCAGATAATTGTATAGTGTGTATGCACCTTTAGACATCTTAGACCTCTTTCTTAACTCTTTCTTTGTTACATTGCTAGGCTACCTTTAAGTCACATGAAATAATGACTCCTAGATCCCTTTCCTCCTCAGTAGTTTCTAATGTTGTGCCACAAAACTACACACGGAAACCATGGGCGAATGATTCACAGTTAAGAACGGCTACTTAGAAATGATTCAGACTTTGGTAAGGAATTACATCTACACGCTTGGCTAGAGGGGCAAGACTCGGAGCAGAACTCTGGCTACTAATGTACAGCATGGGCGTTCCTCAAAACTCAGGAATGATTCACAGTTAAGAAGGCCTTGCAGAAACTAATATATGCACAGAAGTTAAGAATACCATTGATCTCTGCATTGTTCTTAGCTAGCCTATGTGTCTTTTCTTAATGTTAATAATGTTTAATGATGGCGTACATTTTATAATACATGTTTGTTTACAATATATTAATATTATTTAATATTTTTAATATTATTAAAAAACACATTTTTTTGAAATAAAAGCAAAATACTTTTAAAATTAAAAACAATATCATAAGTAAAAAATAAAACACAATTGCCAGAAAAAAACAAAACAAATAAAATAAACCCAAAAAATAGTACTCAAACTTATTTACAAACATTAAACAGGAAGATCATAGTTGCACGCCACATTAAGGGTTAAACAAATAATGAAACAAGTTAAAATTGGAACAAAAACAATTGCATCCTCCATTTAATACTTATATAATAGATTAGACATGAATACAAATAGATTTGTGTTGTTAATCAACAATTGCGTTAAGCTGTGGATCAGTGATTGCTGATTAACTTTAAGAACATAGGGGTAGATCCTGAACTACGTGTGTGCGTACGTATTTTAGCGGTGCGTATTTTCGTACACGTAAGGTCAATACACTCCCCACGGAACACCCCTTGCACGGACGTATTTTCTCAATTTACGCGACCCAAACCCTACCTTAACTTTTCCTAACGTAACAGAATACGTCCGCTAACGGGCGTACAGACTACGCGAACGTACGCAGCTTAGCACGCCCATACTGTACACTTTAAATACCACCCCCCGCCTACTTCACGTAAAACGCACGTATTGGTCACTAACGTAAATTTGGCACGCCCACACGTAAGTATTTACGTTAGCAATACGTGAATTACCCATACGTTTGAAAATACGCTACGTGAATGTGCGTATTTTCTGCGGTGCGCATGCGCAGTGCGTACAAATCTGCGAATTTACGTCTCCGCCACACGTAAATTCGCGGAAATGCGTAGTTCAGGATCTGCCCCATAGGGCCTAATTCAGAGATCGGATATTAACAATAGTTCCGTGCGTGTATTTAGGATCGGATCGATTTTGCATCAACTGCGCATGTGTAGTAATAGTGCAACGCTATGTACGTTGAAGATAAGGTCGGAAATGCCTTAAGGTCGAACTTGTGAATCGGAAAGGGATGATTCCGATCCTAAGTGCGGCGGAGATATACGCAACTAAGGATTTGCATAGAAATGGGCGGGGGGAGACATTGAGATGAGGGACAGAGTTAGGGCCCTAAATTTAAGCAACTAATACACATAAGGCCAAAAATGAGTGCGGCCAGATAGGGCAAGTCAATGCAGCTGGAAGTTTAGGTCCGGCCAGTGTTTGCGAGGGGAGTGACTGTTTATTCAGGTGGGTGTAACCTGTTCCGACCTGCCACTTAATTGCGTATATTTGCGGCCCGATCGCCGACGGATCTCTGAGAATCAGGCCCATAACGCCCTACGTGTGATTCACAGTAAGGAAAAATATCTAGGCTTAAATCTATGCACTTAGAAAACCGCCCGCATTTAACAGTCCTAAAGCTGGGGGTGTGGTTAAACTTGTTTCTTTACAATCTATGAATTGCTCTTATGGATCTGGTCCTTGCGTATATTTAGGAACGTTCCTAAATTAATTCTTAAGTGTGAATCGGGTCCTATATGTATAGAGCTTTCTTTTATAATGTGCATACCCAGAAAAAAATGTCCATGTGATAACGGTGATTCGTAGATGAATGCAACTCACTGTCCTATTACATTCGGAAGGACATTTCATGGAGGAAACGGTGGAGGGATGTGTTTAATACTGATTCAATTGCTCCCAATCCTGACTTGAACACAAGTGTAAATACACAGTGTTTACGGCAAAAGAGCTGCACTAGCTACAAGGCATGTCTAAGTCTAGGGGGATGCTGATAACTCACCCCCCACAACCTATATCGGACAATTGCATTTGAATTGTCACTGAAGTACTCGCATAAAGCATAAACACTACCTTCCCCACAGCCTAACCCTAAGACTCCCTTCTCCACAGTCTCCCCTTCTAGGGTCCATCCCTTCTCCACAGCCTAACACTAAGTCTCTCCTCCCATCCATCCCCTCCCTAGCCTAACCCTAAAACTAAAGTAGTAGAAAGAAATTAGAGAGAAGCACTGTGGATGTATATTAAATAAATAAATATATACAGATGTTAATGTACATGTTCATGTTAATGTACAGGATAAACGTCCAGCAATAATGTTGAGGGACTCACTACTGATTATGTGTGTAGAGCCCTTATAAATTCATTTCCAAAGCGTCAAGGCATAGGGTAGATTATGAATAAATAATACATAATTAATATTCAGAATAAATTGGCATAAAATAATGTTTCTTGTATAATAGATAAGAAAAGAAGTGGTGTACCTAGGTACACCTAGGTTGGTAGATATACTAAGATAAGCAGCTGTAGGTGGGGGGAGTCTTACCTACTCTCCTATATATATATAACAAAAAACAAGAAGGGACCACAGCACTATAGTTAATTAAATTAATTAGTATTCGCCAATATGAAAATATTAAATATCGAACCGCAGATAAAAAGTAATTAACTTTATTGACTAAAGTTGCATAAAATGCGAAAATCTATAAACCACATAGCATACAGAAAATATTAAAATGTGTGTACAGCTGTGCTCATAGGCAATATAACATCACTAAGGACAACGTGAGTTGAGGCACTATATCACAGTATGTAAACCATAATGGTATGAGTAGACACTTGAGGGTGCTAAGTCCCGTGCAAATAATGGTATCGGACACAGATCACTCAATCTTGAAGGTTGAAACGAATCCAAATATCCAAATATAATAGCAATCAAGCAGTTGAGCAGTGCTCAATGTCCACAATCAATTAGGGATATAGATGCTCCAATATAAATGGAATATGGAGAGGAGCAAATGAAGTGAAATTCCGTATCAGCGTATTAAAGTCTTGAATCCAAGGTACACTGAGGCATGGGGTGCCTTTATACTCACAACTCACTAATGTCCATTTACAATGGGGTCCAGGGACGGATAAAACTCCTTCCAGAGAGCGATGAACAGAAGCGAACACCCCAGAGGCCACCAATGGTTCGTGCTCCTAGGACCGAAGACCGCTTGCACTATACAGATTGATAGATCAGCTGTTACAAACACACGTCACAAGTGGGCGTTCTCCCTGACGCATTTTGTCCTATCAAAGGACTTTCTCAAAGCAAAGTACTAGAGTCATGTGGTCAAGCCCTTTAAATCAGGAATACACAGATGGAAATTAAATAGATAATTAGAAGCCAATATTGCTACAACGTAAAATTAGCACACCCACGCGTAAGTATTTACGTGACACATATGTGAATGGCCCATACGTTCACATTTACGCTACGTTACGGAGCGTATTTTCTATGATGCACATGCGCAGTACTTACAAAAACGCGATTTTACGTCTCCACCACGCGTAAATTTGCTCACAAGCGTTGTTCTGGATCATCCCAATGTTTGTATAGGGTATGTATGTTGAGGCCTTTGCTGATGTTCCTCCGATGTTCTCGGAAGCGGTTTAATTTTCTTGTTGTTCTCCCTACGTACTGCAGTTAGGGTAGCCTTCAGCTGGCGTAAGGGAGTGTAAATACGATGGGGCAGGGGGGAGTGTCAGGGGGAATTCCACGATGTAATGCTGAGCGTTAGTACGCTCAGCGCTACATCGTAGGTCTGGATCAGGCCCTATATCAGGATTATTTAAAGTCCTATCACATTATGAACTATGCAGGACTTAGTATGGTTCAAAAAAACTATAAAAAATTGAAAAGAATAAAAAATAAGAAATGAAAAAGAATAGTGAGTAATAAATTCCTGTTATATTCAGTGATACATCTATAGTGACCTTATTAATATTTTTAATCTTCCTAACCTCTGTTAACCATTGTCTCAAAAGGTCTACATCTATGTCACTATTGCTATCAATCTCTATTGGTATTCACTCTACATTATGTTTTTGTCTCTTACGTATAATTTGTGAACTAACCATTAAGGGTAATGTTTTTTTTAAATATTGTGCAATTGAAAAGCAGAAAATTTAGTTTTTTTTAGCTTTTTATTGATTTATAAATTGTTTCAGCACCTTATCCGGATTTTATATTTGAAAAGGAAATGTGAATATTTACATTTTGTTGTAGCAATATCGGCTTCTAATTATCTATTTAATTTCCATATGTGTATTCCAGATTTAAAGGGCTTGACCACATGACTCTTGTACTTCGCTTTGAGAAAGTCCCTTGATAGGACGAAATGCGTCAGCTAAAATGGCCACTTGTGACGTTTCTTTTAAAAACAACTGCTTGATTGCTATTATATTTGAATTAATTTCAACCTCAGAGTGATCTGTGTCTGATACCAATATTTGCACGGGACTTAGCACCCTCAAGTCTACTTATACCAGGGCCGGCGGGACCCGCTTTGTGGGGGGATGCAGTGCATCCAGGTGCCATGCTGGATAGGTGCTTATCCCCCCGCTCCCTGGCTGGGAGCACTGACATGGACACCGCTGTAATGCAATGTAAGGTGCTCTCATCACTCGCACAGGAGCGTATGGCCGCTTAGCCCGCCCTCCCACCCTCGTGTATTATAGTGTGCAGTGTGAGTTTGTGTCTGTGTGTATTACAGTGGGTGCAGTGTGTGTGTCTGTATGTATTATAGCATGCAGTGTGTGTGTGTGTATTAAAGGTGCAGTGTGTGTATCTGTGTGTGTTTTATAGAATGCAGTGTGTGTGATAGAGGTAGACAGAATGTATTATGGGGTATACTGTGTGCATAATAGGCAGAATGTATTAGGGGGTATACTGTGTGCATGATAGGCAGAATGTATTATAGGAAACACTGTGTGTGAGAGAATGCCTTATGGGGGGGGGCTACTCCCTTACCTACTACCTTACCTACTACTGCCAGGGGTGCCTGGACCCCTTCATACACCCTTAATGGGAACCTCTGTATGTCGGTATTTAGTACCCACTCACTCTCTCAGTGTAAAGAAATTTCCGCAAATTTTTATTTGGGGATTTTTATGCGTGTCCCATATAGGTGCACATAAAAATCCACACATTTTTCGATTGTAAATGACGTAAGCTTTTACCGTTATCGCGGCTAATTGAATCGGACTCACGGTGTTCCAATGTTCTACATTTATATCCTAAGTGTTATGGTGTTCCAGTAATATACCTCAGTGTTTTATAGCTCCATCTATTGTTTCACCAGAGTGTTATTACTTCATTGCCTTTCTTTATTTCTGTTTACTATTATGTATGCCTGTTTTGCACTTGATTTCATAACAGAGTAATGACACTTGATTGGAAGTTTAGGAGCACCTTAGCCCCTCCCAATATTGTACATCATGTAACTTACGTCACATTTTGGTAGTTGTTATATAAACATCTGTGTATAGTGCTTGGCCTCTTTCCAGACACTTTGAATCAGAGTGAACCTGAGAAGCTGCTAACACTGATGGGAGATTCTGTAGAGTTCTTTGCTGATAGTTTTGCCAACCCTCTACTGTCACGCCCTATTTCGGGAAGTGGTGACAAAAATACATTTTTCTAGCTACCACCTTAATTGCTCTAGCTTCAGAGCTTTCCTATTAGCTTACCAAGACTTTCCAAACCCCAAGACCAGAATTTTTACTGAAACACGACACCATACACAAGTTCTAAATATAATATTAACTGAGAACTGCTTTTATATTGTATCAGTAACAGGAAAGTCTAAATCATTTGTAGACAACGCTCAGAAACGTATGAAAATTCTAAAAAGTATGACTTCAGATACAACTGAAGCACAATATTCTTGTTATCAGTGTCTTGCATTAAATATAAATATATGGTGTTATAGATGAAATAATGGGGTCAAAATACTGTATATTGAGTTAATAGCAGTAATATGGCTTTGGTTTGTGTCTAAGCCTCTCTAGTAGATTAGCCTCTATTCTTATGTACATAATGTAAATAATTCATACAACTTCAGTCATGTCTGGAAGTAAAGGGGTTAAGTCTTGATACCCCTATTTATAACTACACACAGTTCAGCTGCTAGGAGACTGAAAATATTTGAAGCTGTACAGACGCAGTGCGCCTTTTACAGACAAACCGGTTGCAGATGTTTTCAAGAAACATATTCCATATGGATTTTAAGTTCTTGGCTGCTACATGAACTCACCAATCTGCACTTTTTATGACACCTTTGTACATCTTGTGCAATTGTTCTCACGGTTTCCAACATTCTCTAACTCAATTGTCAGAAGTATTATATATGGAGCCAAAATGCAAATAGATGTTATATTTACTATTAAACATGACTAAGGACAGAGAGTTATTTGATGGACTCCAGGGCAACTTCATAGCATCCACACTTACTACCACCAGACACAATAATGCATCCGATACATATTGTGGTAAGCCTTAACTATTGCTGATCTCTTAAAGCAATCCTTATAACAGGATGTAGATCCTAGAAGGGTCCACCTTGGTAGACTTCAGGAACACACTCAAAAGCAGAAACAGACACTTGTCCAGATTCACATTTACGTAATTTTCGTCTTGCTTAAGTTGTTTTAAGAATTGAGCTACTACGCATGCGTCATAACTTATTTACGCAATCTACGTACCATTTCTGCATGTAGATTGCGTAAGCGAGGTCTAAAGACCGCACTTATGCAATCTACATACAGAAATGGTACGTAGATCTAGAGACCGCGCTTACGCAATCTACGTACAGAAATGGTATTTAGATAGCGTAAATAAGCTACTATGCATGTGTAATAGCTCAATTCTTAAAACAACGTACATAAGACAAAAACTACGTAACTATGGATCCTGACCACTGATTTAATGCTGGAACATCCTGAAAGTGTATTCAGCATAGGCACAAAGCAGTGACCCACACATATAGTCGTCTGCTTTGTAGTCAGTCACCTGTTTTTAGGCATATAAGGAACAAAAAACAGGCCTTGCACTCTATACCAAACATTATATAACATTGTGTGTCAGCAATGTTCACAGTATAGTTATACTGGGTTTAGTTCACTTGCCCTGCGTCAAGGCACTTCCTGTAGGTGAGTCCCTGTATGTTTGCAAGATGTGTATTTAGGATGTCTGTCAGGGTTGCCAAGTTTTCATGGCTTCCCATGGATGCCTGCAAAGGGGCGAGGCTTGATGACACAATTTATGCAAATTGTTTCCAGGGCCCCGCCCCCCTAACCATCTAGCCATTTTTCTTAGTATCACTAGGGATAGGGGCGAGGCATGACGACACCAATTGCATCATCAAGTCTGCCGTGCCTCTAGTACCACTAGGCATACCAGTGTTGCTAGCAGGGGGGCAGGACCTGAGGCATGAAACCACGGCCTCAAGCCCAATACAGAAGATTTTCTGGCTCTCCCGGGATAGTGGGACAATTGTATTGGAAGTCTCCTGAATATCTAGGGGAGTCGGCAACCCTGTTGTCTGTGGTAAGACATTCCTCCTCATGAAAATGTGCAGCAGCCATATTGTGGAGTGGTCAGGCCCCCAAAGTAAACTAGAGTCAAAGTGATCAACTATACAAAAATAAAGAACCCTAATAACCTTATAAGAATCCTGTAAATATATATAATATAGTATGGTTATGTATAGCCAATTATATACAAGAACTAGTCTTGGAAAATGTAATATAAAAGAGAAACAGTCAAATACAACATCTGCTGAAGAGTTTTTACAATGATAAAGAAAAGTACCGCACAACCCCTAAGTATAAGAAAGGATACTCCTACTAAGGAGGTGCCTGGTTGAGACCTAAAAGTTAAATATTATGAATAAAGAAGTGAAACCATACAGACATGGTGGAGAAAAAAGGTCTCAGTAACCAGCACTACTTCCAATCAGAATCAAAGGGATAACACTAGGATTGGTTCTAAAAAATTCAAATTTTTAATATAACATTTTAAGAAAAAATTGAACAAACAATACTGCCAAAAGAAGCGAATTTAAGTGTACATAAAAAAGCCACCATTCTATTATGACTTGAAAAAGCACTGACATAATTGGCACACATGAATTCTGCAAAAAACAACAAATAGGCAAATGATGCAAGGAGGAGGACCTGTGAGACACGCTATGCTAATTATGCTAATAGAGTAGAGAACACTGACCCTAGTAAAGGAATTCATGGTGACTCCTGTGAAATACAAGTAGCCTAGTACCACTCAGTACAGTGAATAGCATCTTAGTGACCACCTCCCATAATGTTCAGCATCCTAGTTCTCTCTTAGAATTAATGGAGCTGTATCTGAATTGCGTACAACACCTGACTTCCACAAGTCATGTGGGCTGTTTTTTTGGCACTCAGCATGCCCACGCCATTACGTAATGGATCTTAGTTCTGAACGATATGAGATTCGTCAGGCGGGGCGTCACTCCAGATCCGCATGCCTAATCCCAGCAGGGGAGCGGGGATAGACATGCAGGTTATGGAGAGCGGACAGCGGTATGCACATTCGCACGGATCTGCATTTGAGTGGACACAGATCTGTGCATAGATCGAAAGTGTCCATGACTCTGTATGTGAGAGGGGAGTAACAGGGGAATTCACTTCCTTCTCACATGCAAACTTACAGAGCTCTGGGGATATGGAGGAGGTCTGGATCAGGTTCAATATCATTATGATTATAAATGTTTATGGTACTTCTTTATTATCACGGCCCCCGTCGAACGCCACCTGCTGGACGGTGCCGACGCCGTCACTTTACGTGACTTGCGTAGCTGTTTGTTTAGTTCACATGCGGCGAGTGTTCGGCGGGTGCGGGTGGATTGTCTTCGGCTCCCTGTTCGGCGGGTGCGGGTGGATTGTCTTCGGCTCCCTGTGGATTACAAAAACCAGGATTATTACTTAGAAGACAGTCATGAAGATTTTCAGGATTTCTCAAGAAAGGTAAGAATTTCACTTACCTTTTCAGAGACAGGCGGCCAGATGTCCGCGATGGCTTTCAGGATAACATCAAAGGTGTCTTCGGCTCCCACACTTTGCCTCCACATGAACTCAGCAAGGTAGGACTGAAGATGGTGGCGAGCAGTCCCCCTTTGCTTTTTGTTTCTCCATTTTGCTGAGCCCCACATCCTTTCTACATTCTGCGTGTGTGCACCTGTAGATGGGTCTACAAAGTTGTACTTGTGGTTCACGGTGGCATGTGTGTAGCCTGCTTTTTCCTGACATATGGTTTCATGTCATGGCCATTTTCACACTTCCTATTCCTAGGCAAAATGCCTCTTTCTTGAAAAAAGCAAAATGCCTCTTCCTCAGTCTGTGGCAAGTTAAAAATTGTTAACATTGTAGGTGGTATTTTTGGAGACTGACTGACTGACTATATTTATTTGACACTGACACGATATTTATTTCACACTGACTGAATTCACATTTGCCGCCGAATACTGCGCTCGCGCTCCATCTAGCTCGCGAGCGCCGGATAGATGGAGCGCGAGCAGCTTTAGGTATGAGAATTCCATGTCTACGGAAACGACGTAGCGACGCAGCGACGGGGGCCGTGATAATAAAGAAGTACCATGTTTATTTATGGGGCACCACCAGGGGTCCACAGATACAGAATCTGCTGTACAGATTAAACAGTATGAAAAACTCAAATAAATAACAACAGAAAGATATCAAATAGGACAGAGAAAATCCAATGAACCAAGGTTGAGAGGGGATAAGGTCAGGGGTATTGCATGACAAGAGGATGGAGGGATTGTCATGAAAGCTTACACGTACAATGCCTTAAAAGTGGCCACCCATCACTCACCTATGGCCAATCCACCTCTGCTAAAATCTGAACAATTTCCAGGCAAATGACATAAAGTATAAACATTCAGCTATTAGTTAAGTGTTGTATGGTGCCACATAAATATTGAGCATAGTTTCGTCGTCTAAGTCTGTGGGAAGGAGGAGTCTGAATGGTTAATGTTAGTTGAGGAGTCAAAGGAAAGGGAATGGGGGCAATAACTGGAACAGAGTTAAATATAAGATTGGGCTGGATGCACATAGACAAGACATGGCAAACTGGATGGAATATTCCTGGATTATGCTGATTATATGCTTATTAATAAGGATTGTGGTGGAGGGAGTTGTTTTTAAGGACCGCAGTTGCTTCTTAAGTATAGTCTTTTACAAAATGATCTACTACGTATGTGTAGTAAGTAATTCACGCAATCCACATAGAGAGTTAGAGAAGTTTAGTAAGAAAGAGGAGTTTTAATGCCGCACCGGGGAGAGTTTAGTTAGAAGTGGGAGGTGGGAAGCAGGGAGAGCCATTCTCCATGCGTAGTTTCCTTCTTAAGAAGGAAACTATGTACGGCAAGATAAGGTAGCCCGATGGCACTCTTAAGTGCCTTAAGGTACCTAACACCAGGGTGGCGGGCTAGGGGCTGAATGAATGAGTTAGGTGCGGTCCTGTCCGCACCTAACTCACTCTTAAGTGTGAATACAGTCCTAAGCATTCATCTAAAGAGTGTCATGATGTGTTCTATGAAGTTCTGGCTGTGGGGATTAGTTTGATGAGATATCAGAAGAAGGAGATATCTAGAACAATGGCACCAAACATGCCACAGGCTATCTGCTGTGCCACAGTTTCATCAACATAAATTAGAATCAGATGAGTGACTAACATGAAGACAAAATTGGACAAGGTCCCGGTGCAGTAATAGTTTACGAGGTAGATTTATTTCTGCGTAATACAGTGTTCACGCTACATGTTTTTAGCCAGAATAAACATACTCCTCATAGCATTTTTAACGAGTATTTCTTTCCAAAGTGGAGTATATTATTATTGGTAAGTAAATTAAATGGTAAATGGTCTATGATGATCCAAACTCCCCATTTAAATGTAATAACTATGGATTGGATCCTGAAATGCACACAAGGGGGCGTTTTCCAATCGCTAGGTTTGGAAAATGGACACTTTGGAACAGAAGAGCATGCACAGAACTGCAGTACCATGATGGACTTCCTTCTCTGGAGGATTCACATCTATCCTGTTAAGTATTATGATGGCAAGTGCTTACAGCCCTGTGGGAAAGTGGAATATAAGTTGTACAGTATGGCTGACTTCAGCACTTGTGTACAATCCACATTTCTGCACCACCAACATTTTAAATGAGGGCACTGCAGAAATGTTAAGGTAAAACATAACCATCCTCTAACCCTCCCCTCTCTGCAGCCTACCCCTAACAATTGTTGTTCCTAACCCCCCTTAACCCTAACCATCCTGGTTTGCAGCCTAACCTTAACCCTCCCCAAACTCTAACCTTCCCTAGTTAACAGCCTAAACTTAACCCTCCTCTCATGTGTACAGAATTTTGGATGATGGATGAAGCTGAGATTCAGAAATCTGGTATCCACTGGAGCCCCTGATGGTGTTATCAGACTTAGCACCAAGTGCCCAGCAGGTTGCAGCCCTAGGTTCAGGTTCCCTAACTAGGTTATGATAGCTGCAGGGACTTATAGCTGATGCCCACTCCGCAGTGTCCAAAGCTTCAATGGAAGGCAGAACCAGAGGTATATGCCAGAGAGTACACAAGAGGAATTCCCAAGAGTTGGAGTACAGAGTGGATACTACAGACAGTCTTTTTAAAGGACCTTTAATCAATAGACTTAAATCAGTCAAAACACATTGGTGTTTGTACCAGCAATAACACTTGAAGGGGAGATTAGTTTCTCTTAATGACTATATTACCCAGGACGACTTATATCTGTTTAGTTGCAGTAGACTTTATCCCCTGCAAAGGGGAGCATGTGTTTAAGTACACCTCCAATTTTGGGATTCAAATTTTTGATTAATCTTTTGTGTTTTAACTTAGTTTCAATTAATTATAAGCCCTGCATTTTTGGATGGTTGTTTCTCCCTCCTTTTGATTCACTTGAACCCTATAGGAAAACATATTCCAGGAAGAGATTCTCACCATTATTTGCCACGATATCAAGGAAAGAAAATTGGGAGTGTGTACACATCTTATCAGGAGTTTTAACACACTTCACAAAGGTGCTTCTGCCATTTGTCACTTTTGTATATTCTGGGATTGCCACAGTTCAAATGAAAGAAGTACCATGTGTGCAGTGTTGAACCAGTTACCATGAAAAAGTTGTTTTGAGATGTGCCAGAGCAAGAAAAAAGTATGTGCGAGAATTACCTTCACAGTTGAGCTAATTGGTTAATTTGACATACTAGATGAGAATTTTGTTCTTGTTTTTTTTCTCCCCTTTTCTATTATGAGTATTGTCTACATTTAACCTCTGAGAGGTAGAATTGAAAAAGGATTATTTCCCCCTTTACTAAAGAACAGCCATTTTGGAGACTTTTTGAACTAGAGATTAAGACTACTAATTTCTTGGTTTTGCTGCTAGGACACATGTGAAGGTCCTTCGTGCCCCATTGATGACATTGCAGTGGTAACTAATTTTTTTTACCCTGCTAGGTCTACTTTGTTATGCAGAGTTTATGCTCAACACATAAAAAGAGCTCATACAATTACTAGGCCTTGTCTGCATAGAAGAGAGCAGAGTGAAGTTTTAGACATGGTTGCCGACTTTTGGTAGCTTCAGTCCGGGAGATCCCGGAGAGAAGCTAGCGACACATACGGGGGCGGGGCTTAATGACGTGGGTTATGCAAATCGCGTCATTAGGCTCCGCCCCTGGCTCATACTGACCCGTTTTTACCTGAAATAGGGGTCGGGACGGGGCTTGATGCTGCAAATTGCGTCATCAAGTCCCTTCCTGTGCCTAACTAGTATACTA
>WWET01000798.1:513787-525897 GCA_011038615.1 Limnodynastes dumerilii | reverse complement strand
GGAGATTGGCTGGCTCTCCCGGGACACCGGTAGTACTGCCCGAATTTCGGGAGTCTCCCGGACATTCCGGGAGAGTCGGCAACCCTGGTTTTAGAGCAATGACCTCAAGCATTGAGGGATCGATATAATATATGGTTTCTTGGTTGATTTTGCTGTGCCGCTGATACCGGAGCAAAAAGCTAAAGTAATTTGCGTAATTCAGAGATCTCAGGAAAGAAATACAGATGTGTAATGGCCGAGAGTAATTTGGTTTATTATCTGCAAATATTTTGACATCAAGGCCAAGGGGTAATGCTGGGTTGTTCCAGAGGAGTGTCATCCTCTGTGTGATGTCCAGAAGTTTGTAAACACTAGTTACAGATGGTAATCAAGAAGCTTTGACTATTTACTTATTGTTAAATATGTCCTCTTTGTGTCCATACTGTGTATATTCTTTTGCTGTTGATTACAAAACAGACAGTAAATTTATATATGTACAGCTAATGAATAAGTATCAGGATGTCATTTGGTATGTATATATATATAAAACATACTGATATAACATTTATTTTAGAATCCTATTCTAATGAGAAAATAAATTGTATATAATCAATCATAGTACACAAACAATATTTGTCTCATTTCATATGTAATTCTATATGTAATCCTATATATCTAGCCCAATATCTCTAATACTAATAGTCGTGATCATTCCTGCAAGAACTATAGCTTATAGCTATAGCTACTTATTGCTTCTTTCCTATCAATACTGCCCTCTAGTAGCTACCCTTATTGCCTTTCTCATAGTTATTGATATTGCCAATTCTTAAATCTACCCTTATTTCCATTTCAAACAACTTGGGCTACAGGTCACAGGCGGCCCTCTTGTCTGCGGGGGCCCGTGTGCACTGCACACTCTGCACCCATGGTAGATACGCCACTGGAGAGAGTGATTTGTCTACACATATCATTTCCCTTGATTTTACCCATTATGAATATCTACACCACACATCTATATAATTTGATAAATTATTTCTAAATGGAAAATTTAAAATATATTAGAAAATGAAATTCAGTGCTAAATAATTTCAAGATTGAAACATAACTTTGCTCCCATGTGTAACAGCTTGTTCTGTTGGTTTGTGTCACATTTACCAGAAACTTCCAGTCTATACAGTTAGATTGATTTTCTGCTATGTAAAAGCTCCCTCTACTTACATGACTACCTACTTCCTGTTAATCTTATCACTTCTGTCAGCAGAAAGACCTGTAATGATCTTCATGTACTTACACATAAGTATCATCTTAATGGTCAATAAACAAAATGTATCATTTGTAAGGACAATCATTAGGGCTACCCATAAAAGTATACATCTTTTGAGGAGGAATGATAAAGTAAAAAAATAAAAACTTCCCATTTAAAAAATAATACCAAAGGAAAGTTACTCTCCAGTTAATATTAATTATGTGATTTCACTTGGTATAAAATATGTCTAGTTCTAGGTTATAGTCCTTATACATCTGGGTAATTATGTTTATGGGTGCTGCAACTTGTAATAGAATAAGTTTACAACGAAAAGAACAGAAGCTTTAAAGTGCTGGATGGGGGTCTTCTACAGAAGTGTATAGGTCTCTGTCTATGGCCATCCATAGTATTTTCAACTGACAGACTTTAATAAAGCTAATAGTCTGGCCATTTAGCCGTATGGCCTGATGTCAAGGTATTTAAACTTGTGGATTGAACCAATGACTACCAGACACATGCAGTTTCAAGATGAAACAATTTAAATATATTTTATAGCAAAAAATGTTTTTTTTTTTTTTTTTTTTGTTTTTTAAAACAAGCTTTTATTAAAATGTATTAAAAAAAGTCATATGACTAAAAATAAAAGCGTTGGTCGTACTGTCTCATATCATTGTTGTTTTGCATAATATGGTTCGGACAGTATTGCAAACTCAAGAAGAATCATATTATTAAAATAATATAATCTGCTTGCTTGGTTGGACGTTTCTCGTATATTACAGAGACATTGGGTCTGATCCAGACCTACGCCGATGCGCTATGCCCTGTCACTCCCCCGTCTGAGCGTATTTTCCCTTGCTTATGCTGGCTGAAGGCTACCCTAACTTCAGCCGGCCTAAGCAAGGGAAAATACGCTCGGACAGGAGCGTATTAACTAAAACTCCTTCCTCCCTTATTAAACTACCTCCCCCGCCTACCTACACTAACATTTGCGTAGTAACGGTGAGGGACGCCCCCTCAGACGTCACTTCGCTGATACTACGGATGCCGGATCATAGATAGTGTGTTTCCGTAGTAAAGCTGGCCAATATCTGGCCGGCGCATGCGCAGATCGGCATTTCAGCCAATCTTACATTTACGCCCGGCGTATTACCGCTGGGCAGCGTAGGTCTGGATCAGGCCCATGAACACAGTACCCAATATCAGTTGCATCGAACATGCATCTTATACCTCTGCTTAGGCTTTTGAGTGTTGATGAGAACACACATTCTTGGGCTGTCTCAAAGACTAGGATGACACAGCCAGTAAAGCACATTCACATGCAGAACCATGATACGTTTTCACTATCCTCATACAGATTGTGAAGAGCTTGTGAGATACATTTGATTCTTCACATTGGATGGATCTGTCTTATTGCTTGTGCCACACTAGAGTCAAGTTCTGTTGGTTCTGACTTCAATATGTACTTGGCAACGTAGAATGCTATAGCCGCGTTTGAGCCACACAGTTGAATGTACATTTTTCCTTGCTACAATCTAAATAGTGTTGTATTGTAGTTATTAACACATCAATTTTATTTACGTTGCTTTAGTAAGCATATACTTCCTCCACTAAGGAAAAAAGTCATCTGATGAGTGAGCAACAATGTGGGTCTCAGCACATTCTTGTCTTTGGAAACTGAACCGAGACATTGTTTCTGTGTGGCTCTTCTTGCATGAGTCTGTATGACGATGGATCTAATATATTTTTAAACCTTTAGGTGGCATAAGGCAAGTACTTACTTGGTCAAGGGGACAAATTCCCTCATCTGTGTCAAATGATGGATGATTCTCAATCCACGCGACCATGTGAAAGTGTGGACTTTCTCGATTCTGGAATTCTATTTGCCACTAGCAATCTCTTAATCATCTACCAAAGACTACATGATTGTTGCTGATAAACTTTATGTCACAGTCGGCGGTAAACGCCGCCGGACTTACCCGCGGCCAAGCTCCTCTGACTCCATCGGCGTGCTGCGGTCCTGTCTGGCGGGAGCTCCGGCTCATGGGCGCCGCCATGACAGTCCGTGTGACTAGTGATATAAATAGCAATAGGTAAATACACTAAACTATACACTGGAGAAACTCAACCGGAACCACCAATATATCAATTGTACCAATAAGTAAGCAAGGTCATCGATGGGTGTATACAGTACCTGGTATTCTCAAGGGGTCTCCCAACTTGATACTAACCAGGCCCATACCCGCTTCGCTCCCAAGATCAGGCGTGTTTGGGCCTGTCCGGGATGGTATGACCATATAGGAACTCATTTCTTATTTGACCAGTCACAATTATTAAGTGAGAAACCACTTTACTTCAAAGTCCGTGTTGAGGCCTCCAGGTATGAGTGTTTCCAATTGATATATCCATCTCATTTCTGATTTAGCCAACCTTGAGGCAAAGTTATTAGTTCTCCAATCAGGCAGTTCATTATGTAAACTTAAAAATCTGAAAAATTTCAGAGGATGAACATTTTTAAAGCATCCTATTTAAGAGGTAGTACCTACCTATACCCTCACTGCCTTGATAAAGACTTAGGTTGAAAAGCGTTGGTAGGTGTTATACATAGGTTGGAGAGGACATCTAGAAGGACTTCTTATGAGTTTATGAGAATACCCGGGTTAAACATCTTTCCGGTATAGGTCCTCCCCCCTGGGGGGTATCTTTTACTTTTAAATTTTATTTTTGTCAATTTATGTATTAATTATTATTAATGTTATTGTTTTCACACATTGGAGGTTTTTTCCTCATTTCCATCTTTTACTCATAACGGAGGAGATACGGAGTTCAAAGATACAGATTCGGAAACCCCATACAGCTGCAGCGTTACAGTGCCTCTGACACAGACACACAGCCTGGATCTTGAAAAGCCACACATCCGCTGCAACTGCAGGAGGATCACAATCTGCACACAGTGTCAGTTAGATCATCACAAAGAGTCCATCTGAAAATGTATCTGCTGGCATCCTCCAAACTGTAAGCTTTTTCTAAACATTGTTACAACCGATGGTATAATACAGTAACGCTTTTTGGGAACACTAGAGCTACAGTATAAGACTGTTTTTGTTCAGGACTTTTACGGATTTGGACATCAGTGCCGCGATACCTATCATTGTTAAGTTCAGTGGACGTTTGTTTATCTATATATTTTATCCATTGGAGTGTCACTTTTGGAACTTTAGTTTCAACTCTTCTGTGTTACATTTCCCAATTTTTTTTGCACAATATTTGATATTAGCACTCAGTCACTTTTATATCTTTAATTTTTTACTACTTATAGTTTAGTGTATTTACCTATTGCTATTTATATCACTAGTCACTTTCTTCAGTATAGCCTCTTTTAGAGTTTATTTCCCTGTTTTGAGGAATCTTGCGCCAACATAGTGTTATCTTTTCTACTTTGACACTCTCCCTTGGTATATTGTGTGGATTATACCATCACTATAAGAGGCAGCATTCTTATTTGAGCGCTATTTGAGGTATTGCCACTGTTATCGCTTTGTAACTGTAAAGGACATATTATAAGGAAGAGGATAGTTTTAGAGAAATTGAAGAATTTAACTTATTTGATGTGTCCATGATTGCTAGCAGAGATTTGTTAAATTTAGTAAAAGAATCCAGATCTTCAATTGTTATTTAATTTCACTTCCCAATACCCTTCTCATGTTTTTCTTTTAATATTTTGCAAGTTTTAAAATTAATATCAATAAAATGTAAACGTTTTATTATGTTATACTTTTCTCTTGGGGGAATGTGAGGAGAGGAGTCCGTGTAACAAGTTCCTGCTTTTTCTTTTTTTTGTATTTATTTGCATTTACCTCTTACCTAACTGACAATGACAGAAACTTACAGTTTACCACAAACACCAGTAAGGAAAGTGTCACCTTCTTGGATCTAGACATATACATTAAAAACAACAAGATGCAAAGAAAAACACATTTCAAGAATGTTGATTGTAACAGGTTTATTCTAGCAACGAGTAGCCACCACTATAACTGGTTGGCAAACATACTTAAAGGACAATTTATTAGGATAAGAAGAAACTATACAGATTTACAGATAACTATTATTCTATACTTCTTTTTGGATGGAACTGTTTAATAACTTTATCCATAAATGGAGGATTGGGAACACATATAGGATTTAATTGGATGGGTTCTACCATATGGGACTAGATCATCACTTATTTGTGGTTTATAAGTTTTCAAACATAATTCTCTTACGAAACACATATAATCCATATCTAGACAGCGCCAGTACCACCATTCTTCTCAGAAATTTATATATTTACTACTATACTGTAATTGAACTAGTAGACCATTCAGGAGTCTCTTGCTGCCCTAGAACTTATAGAATAGAATACAATATCATTTAAAGACACAGCAATGCTTCCACATTTTATTCAGTCATATCTAACATATTATAGTTAGGCACATATGAATTAAATACATTTTTTTAATTGCTATTTGAAAGAATTAGCTGATTTTCTGGTACTAGTTAAGACTGTATTTACCAAATCCAATTGTTTTGCTTTAGCAAGGTCTATATACATTATACATTACGAGTCAGTTTACAACTGCAGATATTTTTATTTTTACTATATTATTCCTCTGTGTGAAGTAATCCCTCCCCAGTCCACATGTTATTTCCAATAATAGAAGTTATTTTCTTCTCTCATTGATTGTGATAAAACATAATGAAAATCACTGTTATTGTATTTTGCTTTAACTGATTAAAATACTGCTTCTCATTAGGCTTAAGTAGAAACTGTAGATTTTGTTCTCTATATGAGTCATTGTTTATCTGAATACACTGAAATTTTGTAATCAATATTTGTGGACTGACACTTCTGGGAACAAAATTGTATTGGTTATAACAAAGAGAGAATAGGGTCAACCGTGAGGACCAGTACACATTCTTGATTAGACAAAATAAATGAACAGTACAGGGAATAAGCGTTCCTTCAAAAAACTTCTTTTTAGCTTGTAACTCCCTTATGTTACAGCATTGAACTATGATGGAAATTAATAAATAAATAAAATTAAAAGGGTTAGTCTGTTTTCTAAATTAACTTTTTTTTCATCCTCTATAGTCAAAGCATCTTTGAGTAGAATGTTTAATGAATAAACATGAGTGCAAAATTTATATTCAATTTATGTTTTTATGCTGAAGTGGATATCAAAACATTTCACAAACTTAAACAAATTAAGTTTTGGATAACATTATAGAAAAAAAGAAAAAAACAAAGCTAGTAGATAAAGGAATTAAAAACTGTGTCCTCTATGGTTTCACCAGGCAAGGCTAGTAAAGCCTAGTGTTACCTTAAAATCAAGGAAGCCCATACTGGTTTGTCCTTTGTTTGATAGGTTACCAGTCTAGGGTTTTTAGCGCTTACAAATAAGCTAGCAGTCCATGTTGTAGTTAATAAATGTAGTATTATTAGACTGAATCCAGACTTCCAATAACTCTCTGAATCGCCACTGTATCCAAACATCTGAACACTCCCAATGCTCATACAAAGTTCCAACAGGGATCCTATAATCAAAAATGCAAACTTTACAGGAGTATGGGTTCAGACCATTATTATTATAATAATTATTATGATTATTATTATTATTATTATTATTATTATTATTATTATTATTAAACCAGATTCAGATTTAAGAAGCTCCGGCTTCTTACGTGCAGAGTTCTCAAAAATGACCTACTACGCATGAATAGTAGGTTATTTACGCAATCTATATACCATTTAGGTACGTAGATTCACTACATGTGGTCTTTAAAGATCGCACATAGTGATTTAAGTAAAAGGAGGCGTGCCAGTGCCGCCCTGGTGGAAAAGTGGGTGGGTGGAGGTATTAAGATCAGGCTGCTGGGGCACAGCAACTGAACCTCCATGCGTATTTGCCTTCTTAAGAAGGAAAATACACGTTTACTTAAGGAAGCCCTTGGGCACTCTTAAGTGCCATTAGGCTCCTAAAAAATGGGGGGAAGGTTGTGGGGCTGGATGGGTGAGTTAGGCGCGCATCTGGCCGCATCTAATTCACTCTTAAATCTAAATCTAAATCAGGTCTTATTAATAATAATAATAATAATAATAATAATAATAATTCATTAATATATTTAAAGAAATATTCATCTGAGAATGTAAAAGCTTTGATTATCAAAGGCATCCCTTCTGCTGTTTTGCAAATGGTGGTTTATGAAATAATGGGAATGGGGGAAAGATGACAACCATTTGATATATACTCTCATAGTTGAACTAACTTAATGTCCAACTAAAATGATGTCAAAATAAAAATACAATCAAATAAAACCTGTTTATATGGAATCAGCATCAAGATACTAAATAGAAAGTCTAACCAAACTCAATGTGTTTCATATTGTTTACATGCACTATAGTTCATAAATAAATTGTAATATTCAATCTTCCAACATATATATTGTATAAAAGTTGATGTGCTTCATCATAAACTTCTGGCTTGCTAAATCAGTTTTTCTTTGGTCCATGCGGCAGTAGTCTCTGCTATCCCTTATCAATAATGTTAGTTTTTTAATTCATGGTATATGAATATGTATATATGGGGTTAATATAATAAAGAAATGTCAAAATATTTCCAACTTGTTTTATACAAGAGTATATTAATCACAAAGTGATAATATAGTTAGTAATACATGATTAAATCAGTCAATAAAAAAAAAAGCATTAACACACCATAAGACATTAACATTGGTCTCCAGAGTGTTGAGGAAAATCCCTTTATTTGCTATGGCTTGGTCTCACATGAAGTTTTAAGGACTAAGGGCCTGATCCAGCGCTACGAAAATTCGCACGACGGGCGAATGCGAACGTACGCTCGGGCGTATCAACCTACACGCCCCTAACACTCCCATAGTAAAGTCCCTGCTTACGGCGGCTATACCCTACACTGGGTACGACCGTCGCCCGTACGAAAATTCGCAGAGAATTCTATTTGCCACTAGTAATCTCTTAATCGTCTACCAAAGACTACATGATTGTTGCTGATAAACTTTATGAGCGCATTGACGTGAGCCATGAAGTGACAGTTTACAATAACTTGATATTGTTCAATCATTCCTTGCGTTGCTATCATGTTGAGGTTATTTAGATCTTCATCTGGTGTGGTGAAAGCAATGGTTTCTTCTGGTAAGCTCTCCCACTCTCCATAGAAAAGTCTTCTCCACTCTCTCAGGGTGTCTCTATCTCTTCTTAATCCCTCTGTCTCTCAGACTTATCAGACTTCCTTTACTCTCTTTTTCACAGACTGCAGGGGACTCTCTCTGGATGTTTCTTTCTTTCTTATAGTCCTTTCACATCACCACCAAAAACCCAGGTTTTCTGCATTAGACCTCAATCTAGGCTCAAACCCGGGTTTTGAGGGAGATG
Organism: Limnodynastes dumerilii; assembly: GCA_011038615.1. NCBI lineage: Eukaryota > Metazoa > Chordata > Amphibia > Anura > Limnodynastidae > Limnodynastes > Limnodynastes dumerilii. The sequence goes on along the minus strand of WWET01000798.1, from coordinate 517,228 downwards.
TGAAAGGTCCCTTCTGCATCGACCCAAGACCTGGCAATAGGACCCGGGAAAAAAGAAGGGTTTTTCCCAGGGCGACATGGGTAAGGGGTTAGTGTGAAAGGTTGTTTTTCAATACGGGTCTCACACAGACACCTGATTATAACATATGTTTACTATTGCTGTGGCAATAGTAAACGTATCTCTCTCCGGGGGTTGCGTGCAGTCCATCACACTGTTAGGGCAGACCCAGGTCCAGGAGTTTCCCAGGTGTACCCTGCAGTGTTTTAAGGGGCCAACAGTGGGTTTTGGTTTTTTACCACAAATCACACTTCAATAACCTGGGATTAAAAACCCGGGTTATTCCCGGGATGGTGATGTGAAAGTAGTATTAGTCTCAGCTCTGCCAAACCACAATCTTATCTTGTGCTGCATGTGGTACCCCACTATAGCACTGTTTGGAGCATGTCTGGTTGCAGCAGGCATGCAAAAAATAGCAAAATAATAAAAGTGCCACAAGGCCAGGTCCTTAGCAACCACAGATAAACAGAGGTGCTGGATAGGGGACTCCGGAAGCTTTGGATAGTGAGTTCGAGGTAAAGGGGACAGTTAGAAAAAAGAATGACGTTAGTTGTGAGGTGAAGGGTGTGTGTGATTGAGTGAGACGATCAAGAGCTGAGGTATTGGAGGAAAAAAGCTTTAGTGGTGAGCTGAGATGTCGGAGAGATAAAGAAAGAGAATTTCGGTGCAGAGTTGAAGTATTGTAGAACACAGAGGCAGTGAGAGATAATCATTGCGAGTAAAAGCTGTGGGAGTAATCGAGTCGAGCCGGCGAGGTAAAGGGAAGCTGTTTGATGATAGAAATATGTATCGGCAGTGACAGAAAGCAGTGAGAGAGAGCTATTAAGAGTGAGAGCTGTGAGAGCAGTCGAGTCGAGCCTGCGGGACGAAGGGAAGCAGATTGGTGACAAGAAGACGTAGCGGCAGTGACAGAGAGCAGGGAGAGGGAGCCAAGCGCAGTAAAAGAAAGTAATGTTGGTAAGGTGTCGGGTGCTGAAATCAAGAGTCGCTGAGGAGATAGAGAAAACAGTGGCAACAGGGGTCTGGCAACAGAAATTAAGGAGAGGTCGGCGGTGGAATAGCTGGGGATTGGCTATATGGTAGCAGAAATACCTATAGACTTGCAGTGAAAAGAAAGAGTGAGAAGTAAAGAAGAGTGAGGTGGAAACTCAAAGACCAAATTGGGTGGTTATTTAACCTCAAGTACTCCACAGTCAGTCCACAAATCGCACTTACATTCCTTGCTGGATTTTACAGATTCATACGGAATCTTATACTTATGACTCAATTTATGGTCATGTGATCCGTCATCTTTTAATATTCTTTATTTATTGGTTTACACGCATAGCGAAACAAAGGCATATAGTACATAAAAATGCACATACAAAACAGTAATGAACATTTAGGAATAACTAGAGGACCTTAGAGACAGCTTGTGCATAAACAACGTTTAAACACAATAGCTTCTACACAAGGAGTATATGGTACAACAACCGAAGAACATAGTCTAGTTTTATTGGATAGGGGGGAAGGAAGGGGTAGGGTTGGGGGGGGGGATGTTGAGAACTAAAGAACTCATCCAGACGGCGTAGTTATTGAGCACCGAAAGCAGCTACATAGGGTGTCTACCCAAGGGGGGGGAAGACCGGTAGGAGTCAAATAGGAGATGTACTTATGGCATATTGATTGATTTATATGTGTCAAAGTCTTTATAAAAGAACCACTGGACCCACGTGTCACGGAACGTCTCGTATGAATCTGTATCTGTGGAATGGATGTCGTCTAGGAACAAATAAAACTCAATTTTGCGAAACCAGTCCATAATCGTAGGGGGAAGGGGGAATTTCCATCTTACAGGTATAACGGCCTTGGCCGCATTGCTGAGTTGGCATAATAATGACCAGCCTAGGATCCAGAAAAGAGGGATCCGTCATCTTTTATTATAGATAATGTGTAATCTGTACACTTTGATTACCTTGCGGCATAATTCTGTTTCATGTTGACACGGTTGATATATTTGTTATAGCTATTGCAATTTATTGATACTTTTTAAATATATTTATTGTTTGGTGTTCTAATAAAAACTCTCTTATATCTACTCCTAGTGCTTCCATATCTTCCTATTTTCCACACCAGACTGTTACTAGTTCTCATGCAAATATTTTAGTAATTCATTGAAATAGTATACATTGTTTCATTAGATAAAGAAGTTGCATGATTATTACTACCTGAAAACTGTTTATTCATCTGATTTATTCAAGTAATTGCATGATAGGAATTGTTTGAAACACAGCTCTATGAGTGATATAGAGTAATTGTACGACTATTACTACCTGAAAGCTGTTTATTTAACCGATTTAAAGAAATTGCATGATAGTAATTGTTGAAACTTATTTCTATGAGAGATTTCTATTAAATGCATGATGGTAATCGTTGAAACAATTTCTCTGTCTGACTTGGAGTAATACATAGTTGTAATTTTTCATGTTAATTCTCTGGTCAACTTTGTTGAAAAGATTATTTACTGTTGTTATATGCAAAGATAATATCTTTTGTGAATACAACTAAATTCTTCATATTCGGAGAGTCAAGGATCAAATAAGATGAACCAGTAAAGAAATATTTTAACCAACCAATCAGTTGTCGGTATTCATGGAGAATCTTCTTTACATTATATTGTGGGAATTGCTTGGTTCATTCCAACACGTTTAAGGGTATTGCACAGGCTGTGGCTGTGTTGCTCCCTTGCTCCGTCACAGAATCTCCAACTGCCATTTTGTAACTGCTCCTACACATGCTCCTCCTCCCAACTGCACGCAGAGTGATGTAGTCCTCTGCCAGAAAAGGAGGACACGCCAGTGCTACACTTACATTTTGCAGTTTTTTGCTTAGAGATGTGAAAATTTTGGGCTCCATTTACTATTTAAATTTTCAGGTGATAATGGGTGTTTTAACACTAAAACGCTCATTGGGCCTGATCCAGCGCTACGAAAATTCGCACGACGGGCGAATGCGAACGTTCGCTCGGGCGTATCAACATACACGCCCCTAACACTCCCATAGTAAAGTCCCTGCTTACGGCGGCTATACCCTACACTGGGTACGACCGTCGCCCGTACGAAAATTCGCAGAAAATACGCTGAGCGTACGGGCTTAGCACGCCCATACTGTACAATTTAAATGGCTACCCCCGCCTCCCTGTAGTAAAACGGGCGCCCAGCCGACCATCGTAAAAAAAATACGCCCAGCGAGCGAAAAATACGCTAACGATACGCCCGCTATTCGCTCATGACGCTCAGGCGACCGGAAGCTGTCATACTGGGCATGAGCATTGCGAATTTTTTGCCGAAAATTCGCATACGATGAGCGTACGCTCGCTTGCGATCGTTGCTCTGGATCAGGCCC
>WWET01000798.1:493406-507034 GCA_011038615.1 Limnodynastes dumerilii | reverse complement strand
GTTAAGATCTTAGCAGGTTCCAGCCCACTGCATAAAGAGTCACTCCCCTTGCAAACAGCGGTGGATCTTAAACTTAGACCTGACTAGACTAGCCCTAACTCTGCGCTGGCAGTTGAGATCTTAAGTGACGTAGTAGCGTATATTTAAGATCCCAAGTGTCAGCCCGCGCCCACTTTCCCTCATTTCCCTGCCTCCCCCATTCCCCTTTTGGTCTATCTTTCCATATGTTTATAACTGTATTTTTTATATTATTTATATTAATTTATTAATATTTAATATACATTTATTTTTTAAAATTGACTATATTTGTTTGATTTAATTAGCGGGTATTGTTTAAATAATCATGTTTTAATTTTAATCCATTTAAATTTTCTGGTTGAAACTCTAAATTTTCTTTTGACTTGAAAACTGTCCGCATTGCTTTTATAACAGTAATAATGTGCGATAACCACCTTTTATCATGGTCTGCAATGTGCTTTTATTTTTCATATAAAACTAAATGACAATAATGATATATGATACTGTATGACTACTTACTGTGCCTTTGTGTATGTAATATTAATAATTCTGTAACCCATTTTCATTTTGCTCTTCACTTTAATAATTAAGAGCTGAGCTTCAAATGTTGTGTTCTTCTATCACTGCAGCATATTGTTCTGGTGATTAGAACAACTTGTGTTCCCTTGTTTTTAAACCATACTAAACCTAATCCATAGATTTAATTTAAAGATCCATATATTTATCTCAAGCTTGTTTAAAGTGTCCTGCTGCTTTAGCCTCTATCACCTCTGATGGGAGGCTATTTCACTTTTAAATTACCAATAAGTGAAATCCTATTTCCACACATTTCCTATAAACTCACCTTTAGTTTATACACGTCCTTGTGTTCTAATACACCTCTTCCTTTGAAAAATTCTACCCTCCAGTAGCTGGTTACACCCCTTGATATATGGAAGTTTCTTGCTGATAGTGATGATCAACAGTACAATAAAATATCATAGGAAGACCACATCAATAGTCAAAAGTTTGGCAACTACAGTTTAATGTAAAATAAAACTGTAAACACCCTAAAAACCGTCAATATAGTATTATTGATACTAAAAAAAATGGAAACTACTGAGGAGGAAAGGGAGCTAGGAATTAATATTTTATGTTACTTGGGGGCAGGTAAGCAATATACATCAACAAAGCAATAACATAGGCAATTCAGATGCTTGGTTGCATAAGGAGAGGAATTAGTAGCAAGAGAGAAGTAGTAATGCCCCTTTATAGGTCATTGGTACAGTCTCACCTGTGTTCAGTTTTGAGGCCATATCACCAGAAAGACATAAAGACACTAGAGACTGTGCAAAGAACAATTAAAATGATGCATGACACAGTACATACAAAGAAAGACTAGAGGAACTACAATAAACATAAAGGGGTCTGTTTACAAAGATCATTGATCCCGACGTAAACTTAACACCATTTCAGGATGGCTTTATTGCAGTTATCTCAGTGATCTCCCCATATCCCCCGTTTCCCTCCCCCTAATAGCTGTTATAAGGGGGAGGAAAGGGTGGCATGTATGGGGAGACCGCTGGAATAAACACTCCAAGGGCCAGATTTACTAAGCTGCAGGTTTGGAAAAATGGAGATGTTGCCCATAGCAACCAATCAGATTTTAGATGACATTTTCTAGTATGTAAAATGAAAACCTTTTCCAAACCTGCAGCTTAGTAAATCTGACCCCAAGACTCTAAGATTTCCAATATGCATGCGCAGTGTTTTTCATACTGGAACTTGACAATTTCCCACAATGGAGTCTTTGCGCATGCTAAGGACTTCATTCACCATTGTTGGAAGAGAATTCCTCCAGTTTCATTCCCTGGCAGGGGGAGGGGAAACGTAAGGGGCCCCAGATATGTAATTTTCCCCATCCCAAACACAGATTTAAAAAAATTAGTCCCTGAATAATAAAAAAAAGTTATAACCAGCCATTCATCAATAAGCATCCTGACAGCTATTCACTGTCCTTTGATAGCTTTAGTCATCCACCAATCAGCATGTTGACAGCCATTTTTTGTCTGGCTGCCAGATGGGAGGCAGGTAGACAATGCTGCCCAGTCACTTTGATTGTGTGTAATCCGCAATCAGAGCAGCATCTTTTTTTTGCCTGACTCACAGTTGGCAGCACTATGGGCTCTATTTGAAAAGTTAATTTCAATATGATAGGTCCAGTTTTCACTTCAAAACTGGCCCTATCGCATTAAAATGAAGTGTCACATATTTACAAAATGCCGGAGCGGAGTTTTACACTCCGCTCGGAGCTAGGCTAGCGTTAGTGGTAAGTATTCTGGCGATGTCCCCATATACCCCTCTTTTCAGAGAGGGTCATGTATGGGGAGACCGCTGGAATACATAGAAATACTATAAAAAAAATGTAAAAAAAATGTAACTTAAAAAAAAAAATCAATAATAACCATAAAAACATAAAAATAAATATTAAACTCACCTGGCGCCCCGTTGGGCTGCAGCTGTCCGGTCCGGCATGAAGACACTGCAGATGTGCAGTGTTTCTCATGTCCTGCGCATGTGCAGTATTTCTCATGTCCTGCGCATGTGCAGTTCATGTCCTGCGCATGTGCAGTGTTTCTCATGTCCTGCGCATGTGCAGTACTTCATTCATGCATTGTATGAATATGAAGCACTGCGTGGACCCGGCGGATCATCGTGGGACCTCGTAGGAGGGGTGAGTATTTGTAAATAATGCGAAGCCACCAGGCTCGCTGCGATGATAAGCGAGCTTGATGCAGCTTTGTTCACAGGGAACGAGGCAGGTAAGTAAATAGAGCCCTTTGAATGTAGCTAGCAGCCACACATGACATGGAGTATGTGGCCTCAAGAGGCCCTCCTGCCCCTTAACCCAGCCCACCCGATATTTATTATTAATTTATTAACAGGTTTTTATATAGCGCTATCCGATTACACAGCACATTGTTTATGTCACTGGCGGTTATAGCGTCTGGTTTCCTGTGTTTGCTTGCATTTTGATTGCGCTCTTGTCTTGGATCTTGTCATTTATTCCTGGTGTTACCCCTTGCCTTCCTATTGCCCTCTCTGTTCTCTGCCCTGTCCTCTGTGTGAAGCGTTTGTAGCAGCTTTGGCCCTGGCTAGGTACTGCTTATTCCCCTCTGCTGAGTGGTGTGTGTGCGTATCATCTCACATTTTCCGTACGTGCTGGGTGAGTGATCCCATCTGCTCCTCTCCTGTGTGTGCACGTACTGTTTGCCATCTCACAGCAGGCCAGAATCCACTTGCCGAACTCCTTCTTATTGTAGTTGTGCGATCGCTGGTACCATCTCTTCTTGTGTCTCTACTCCGTGAGTCTTTATCCGGTCTCTGTTGCTACCACCGTGTTTCCATCTCTCGGTGTATGTCCTGTGAGTGTGAGTCAACCCATCAGATTCCTTTCCTCTGTTTAGCGGTGTGCTGTGTTCCATCATCACCTTGTAACACTTTCCATACCCTTCTGTGACGTGTTGTCCGTCTGTATTCCTACCCCTGTGTTTGTCATCTGCCAATGGCTCAGGTTTCCTATAGAGGGCATTGTTTGTTATCTGCACCACCTCTGTGTTATATCATTGTACCCTACACTACTATGTTCCCTGTATTCACTCTGTGCACAGTGTGTAGTGTTCATCTGTATTCCTGTGTATGAGGGTTCCAGGTTGTTTGGGTTGCAGTTCAGAAACTTGCGTCACAGGTTACCCTTGGAGGTCGTGACCCATTAGGTGTCAGCAGCCAAGACTAACCCCACCATCAGGGGTTCTAGTGAATATATGGCCCTGGTTAAAAGTGGCCATACACTAGAGCGATTATTGGGCCGATCGCGCAATTATCGTTTAATTGAAGGAAATATCGATGTAGTATATGGTTACGATTTTTGGACCGACCGTTCGATAATCGTCCCAAAACCGATGATTTCGTCGTTTGAAATGTTTGATTATGGTCGTATGAAACCATGCGATAATTTTTTTAATTGCACAGTGTATGGCCATTTAACGATAATCGTAGAATCATTCGCGATAAAGTGACCTTCCTTCTAGGCGTGATTATGGTAAATCATATGAATGCTTTATGTGTACGTCGTGTGCATGTTTCCCGTCTTGTCATTCTACTTCCTGTCAAACCTCACGTTAGCACAGGTCTTTTCATTGTGACACAAAAGATGTGTATTGCTATAGAAAACTAGTTACTAGATGATAAACGGAGTCTGGCTGTGAAAACCGGGACTATTTGTTGAATTTAATCACTAATGGATACAAGAAATCTGAAATTGCGCAGTTGAACTATAGATCCTCAAATGACCTCCCAGTAGCCAAAAAACGCAGGGTTGCTACAAGACGTTGTTTAGGTGTGATGACTCCGCGCCCTGGTGAGAACACTTCCTGGGAGACTATAACACTTTACTGAGAATATCTCACAATCACATCAGTCCCTGTCGAGCTACGTTTTAAGGTCCCTAACACATACATACAAACACACACACAGTAGGGTTCTTTTATTCAGCACCCAATTAAAGTACCAGCATATTTTTGGAGTGTGGGAGAAAACCAGAGCACCTGGAGAAAACCCACATATACACAGGGAGAACATACAAACTCCACACAGATAAGGCCTAGTCTGGGGCTCAAACTCTTGACCTCAGTACTGTGAGGATAATGTGCTACTCACTGAGCCACCATGCTGCCCACATTTAGTCCCTTTTAGTCTTGCCTTTGATCCTACATTGTAAGCTATGTAAAATTGCACACATTCTGGCCCGTATTCAGAGTACCGGACATATAACATATACATCCGGGGTTTAGCGATTTTTACTGCTGCGCATGCGTAGTCATTTTTTTTACATAATCTACATATCTTTTCCTTACGTAGATTGCGTATATGCGGTCTTTCAGACCACAAAATGCGCAGTAGTAAAAATCGATAAACACCGGACATATATGTAATACAACTGGTACTCTGAATACGGGCCTCTGTGTGCTTTACATCCGAATACAAATAATGGGTGGCATCTACAAGATCCAAATGCACACACAACTTCAGCTCTGGACCTCTATGCAAGTTGCATATACAAATACAGTGCACCCAAGCACAAAGTATTTTCATTACCAGATACATTCCATTTCTCCAGCTATTTGAATGTACGTGCAAGGAATTTTCTCTGCAATCTCTCATGGAAATGGTGCTGGAAATGTGTGAAAAATGGCTTCACTGAAAGGGTAAGTGATAGCTGATCCTTCTATCTATCCCAAGCATGATTATACTATTGTACTGTGTTAACCTCTACCACTTCAGATCAGTGTAAACATGCTTAAGATAAATAAAAGGATGTCCCACATCTTACACTCAATCAAGGGTAATATAGGGTCTAGGGTCAATATGGTTTTAAATAAACAAACGGGCAGACTGTATGAACCATGTGGCTCTTATCTGCTGTATGCTTGTATGTGCTTCAGTGATAATGCGAATATGCCAAAAGTAGCCTTAAATGATATTAGCTGCAAAGTAATGATAATAATAATAAAAATAATAATAATACAAAAACTGCCTATAAAAAATACTATTTTCAAAAAAAAAACTTGAAACCAACACAATGCATAAGCAGCATTCCCATACGTGGATTTATATTAGCAGCATTCCCATACGTGGATTTATATTAGCAGTATTCCCATGTGTGGCTTTATATTAGCAGCATTCCCATACATGGATTTATTTTAGCAGCATTCCCATACGTGGCTTTATTTTAGCAGCATTCCCATATGTGGATTTATATTAGCAGCATTCCCATACGTGGCTTTATATTAGCAGCATTCCCATACGTGGCTTTATATTAGCAGCATTCCCATACGTGGCTTTATATTAGCAGCATTCCCATATGTGGCTTTATATTAGAAGCATTCCCATACGTGGCTTTATATTATAAGCATTCCCATATGTGGCTTTATATTAGCAGCATTCCCATACGTGGATTTATATTAGCAGCACTGTGGGCTTGGACTTGCCCTGTGCCTGCTCTGGATCAGGTGCAGTTGTGTGAGCATACCCTTACAGTACACTGACTACATCCCACCCGTGAAGCGCCCCTCTGAGTGCAAGCGGTTGTGCAGAATTGTGTTTGGGTCTAGATTGCTGTAATTGTGGGCACATTATTTCTGGTCATGGGCAGTGCGAAAGTACACAGAGATACATTACACCCTCAGACATAGGCCCCAGAGCTTCCAGAACAGAACACAGTATTCCAGGTGAGGCTGTACCAGCCATCTATAAAGTGTCATTACTATTTATGTCTTTTGGCCACTATCTCCTCTTCCTATGAAACCAAGCCTCTGACCTGCCTTTCTGTTGCTTTCTTACACTGGTAACCTTTATTTAAGCTAACTTAATTAGTGACTACTGGATGATTTCCTCCTCAATAGTTTACATTTCTGGTCCGTTAACGGGGTGTGGGTCGCCACTGAGAGAAAAGGCGTTCTCTTCCAGCCAGTTCTGAACTGTGTGGCAATTTGATTGCTTTTGCCTTGCAGAGACAAAGCAATCGATCCCCAAAATAGCAAAGACGAAACTGCGAATGGTAAGTCTAAATTTTACCCTAATCCTTTCCCTAATCCTCCCCTTCCATGACCCTAACTCAAACCATCCCTTTCCATTACCCTAACCCTTCCCCGCAGCCTGACCCTAAGACTCCCTTCCCTGCAACCTAACCCTAAGACTCCCTTCCCTGCAGCCTAACCCTTTGACTCCCTTCCCTGCAGCCTAAGCCTAAGACTCCCTTCACCACAGCCTAACCCTAAGACTCCCCTACCCACTGCCTCACCTAACCCTAACCCCCCCCTTCCATGACTTTAACTATAAATCTTCCCTTTCATTACCCTACCCTCCCTTTCCCACAGCCTAAATTTAAAAGTGCCCAGAAAATGTTACTCACCTCTCCAGTGTCCGGTTGGTGCAGCGGATGCGATGGTGGGGTTTGCGAAAAATAAATGGGTAAGTATGCAGATCAGCATACTTACCTATTTGAAAGAAAAAGAATATATATATAATGCTGCCTTTTCGAAATAGAGACAGGCAAACATTTTCTTTCGGCTGTCTCTACTGTAAAATACATAATTCACGTTGAGACTTGCACCATGTTAACGCTACATTCAATCTTGTATTTATCCTATTTCTCTCTGCTGTTAGTGACTTCTCCAATGCCTTTTGATACTCTGCATTCTGCAATCCTTTCTTTTTTGCTCCACTCTGTTGACAATAAAAAGGTATTTCCATGAAAGGTGTGTTTGATAGGGGCAGCCACCCAGGGCACAAAGCTTAAGGAGGATGGCAGTAAGTTAGTACTTAAGGCTAAATTGTTTAGTTATTAAGGTTTGGAAGGTAAGGGCTGCACTTTTTCCCTTTTTGCCCCTGGCGTTAATTTTATGCCTACGGTTCTGCCACTGACTGCTCCATCTTCAGTTTTCTTCTCCTCTGCACATGTATAGAACGTCACTCAGAAGAGAAGAATGCTGAAGACAGAAACACGCCAGGAACCCTTGATGATCCCAGGGCAGGTAATTATAAATAAATGCTGAATCTTGAAGGAGAAAGAAAAGTGGCTGTTCTTCTGGCAGCACCTGCACGTGGATCTTTATGTTTACCTGTAGGTACATGTTCCATTGTTGTTTATTTCAGGTGGGCCATCAGTGTGTCTAATGTATTTCTAGCAATTGTCCTGCCTTATCTAAAATATGTACTAAAATTGATGATTTATATTTTGTTATTCCTGTTCCTGTTTTATTCTGTATAGGAGTCCTTATGGACAGTCTATATATTGTATGTTACAGACATTTTATTGTGTAGATTGCATTGTCAGATTTGGGTGTGATTATTTTGTGTATTGCAATTGCTTCATCTCTTTTAAGCTGGGTACACACTGGAGGCTTATCTGATGATTATCGCGCTGGTCATATGATAATCGTCAGATAGCTCAGACATCTTACCAATGTGTACTGCCCTTCGATACTGCAGAGCTGTCTAAAACTGCATTGCATTGTGGGATTTGATTAATTTTCATGATCAGCAATACCTGATGTCTGCTTATGCTAAGTTTCACTGTGCACTGGGTGCAGAATCAGTTGTAATCACAGTAACAATGTCAGATCATTACAAAAATCCCAGTGTGCACACATCTTAACTTGATGGGACATATCTGCATAGAGTATATTGCTTTCTATTTCTTCCTGGCTTGGTTTTCAGCATCTTTGTGTGTTATGTTATGTGGAGGTTTTCTGGTTGTTAGGGAAAAATATTAAGTGCATTTTAGGCAGTTTTGATGTATTTTTCTTATATGTAGCTGACATAGCATTATTTTATCTTTGTTCATAGAGTAAAAATATTCCTTTCTATACTTTTCCTCCCAGCGATCCATATTTAATTTTTAACAGGGACAGTTATTCTTCCGAATATAAACGCGTTTGGCACATTCTTAGCTGCAGTCCTGCATCCCAATTCTTCCTGTTCTGCATTCCTGATGCATCTGTAAACATTGCATCCAATGTTCTTAATGCTGTCCTGACAGTATATTAAATATATCTCTCAACAATATCTAGAAGAAGGCACATACAGTGTTTGTTTGCACAGTAAATAAGTTACACAGAATCCCAAAACTGAAATGCCCATTACATAGTCTTTGATAAACAGGACAATCATGAGAAAGCCATATAGAAAATACCACATAACATGGTGAAGAGGGGCCAGATCCAAACCTACGACCGCTAGCGTTTTTACGCTTGCCGTAGTCAGAAAAACGCAGTTTTGCATGTTCTGCGCATGCGCGTGACAGATGTTACGACCAGAAACACTGAACGTACTCACGAGCCTACCAGCATCAGCGTAACTACGGACAAAGGGGCGTGCCAGACATACAACACCCGTAGTTATGCTTCGGAGGCGGGGGGAGGTATTTAAATCACGCAGTATGGGCGAGTTTAGGCGCGTAAGTATGTGCAGCCATTATGGCCGACAGGAGTTACGCTTGGAAAAGTTAAGGCAGGGTTTGGTAAGCATAAAAAGGGAAAAATACGTATGACTGAAGGGAATGCCAAGGGGAGTGCATAGTATTTCCGGACGTGTAAATACGCTACACGTTGAAACGTAAAGTGAACATAGGTCTGGATCTGGCCCAATTACATTATTACTGCTGGTAATAGGAGCATTTTGTGGAGGGAAGCAGAGACCTGTGTAGTGTATTGGTAGTTTAGGTGACACCCTAGTTGTAGGTTTAGGTGACACCCTGTATGCTTCTCGGACAATACAGAGTATTTTGGTTCATCATTATTAGTAATACCAGTTATCCATTTTAAGGTTCCATAATGTACACAAAATAAACTATCAAAACATAGGAAAAATGATATACTGAGCAGGTGAACATTAATACCTGCATGACTTTCAGCATTTTACATGCCCCACAGATGCTTCCTGTTAGGTCGAGTGGGTGTGCTAAGCTAACAATACAAGCCTACAATTCAGGAGCATGGCCTTTATATTATATGGAAAATTCTTTTCTCTGATCACAAAAGTGTTTCAAAATTGCTTCAGGGACCAACTGCATCTGGGTCTGAGAGCTTCCTACTTGCAGTTTTGTATAAATGCATAAGTGACAGATGTTTATATTGATGGTGCATTGGACACATTCCAACTACCCAGCCCACAGATCTGCTCTGTCCCAAATGGTGTGACTGGACAGAGGCCCCAAATCTGGATTGTCTAATTACCCAGCCCACAGCTCAGCTCTGTCCCAAATGGTGTGAGTGGACAGAGGCCCCAAATTGGGATTGCCTTGTCAAAATTGAAACAATTGGTTTGGAAGGTAAAATTATATAGTAGCTTTAAATAATTTTATTTGCTGTTTTACTGACTTGGCATCAATGAACATTGAGTAGCAGCAGAAGCAGGATGTGTCAGCCCCCCCATCCCACACACACACACACACACACTCACACTCTCTGTACACTTTTCTGAACTGGGTGCTGTAAAAACATTTAGTTGGGCAATTAGCCACCATTTGGTTATCTTGTAAGACAAACAGGTAATACTGCTCATATAAGCAGTGAGTGTAACAGAAAGCCTTGAGCTATTTTCTTTATATGGAATAATGGGAACTATTCATCCATGGACTTCATTAGGCTACAGGTAAATAACATATTGCTATTTTGCTGGTGTATAATTTTTGCAATAAAGTATTCCTTAAATTGTTTCGCTACCAAAAAAAGAGGTGGTTATGACAGAAAAGATTGTTCCATCAGGTTAAAATAAATGACTAGAAACTCTCTAGTGTGTCCCTGAATGTCTGATCTCTTTGAATATCAAGGGATGGCTCCTGATTGGCTGCCAATCTATATAGCAGGTATGACCGTCAAACATTAACTTATCTGTGCCAGTAAACTCCTAGTGATCAGTCTGGTTTGTCATGTTTTGTTTTTCTCCCAGCAGATTACATATCAAAAATAGATCAAGATTAGAGATAAGTAAATGACTAAAACGCAATAGAGATTCACTATTCAGGCACTGAGTGCCAGTTATGTTATAGTATTATAGTTGTAATAATTTATTGTAGTAGTTTTTCTATAGAAGCGCAATTTACCAGTTGGAATCTGCAAGGAACCACCCATATACATAAAGTAGAAAAGCTAAATATTTTATTGAATACTGATTTTATAAAAAGGTATTCCATAGAAATTGCCTTTCTAATTCCCCTCAGATCGGTCCTCAGTATGTGGTTTCAAGTCTCCATTTTAAAATCCTTGGTGCCTAATTAAGGTGTAAGCCCTCTGGGATTACACCAGACAGTCAGGAAATCATAAAATCATTCCAGATTCATAATAATCCTAGACATCAAATGTGCGGCAATAGAAATTCTTGTAATTAAAACACTACGACTGTGGATAGGCAGTGGCCTCACTATGGCTGGCGCTGTAACTCATGAGGCTTAATTTACTAAACTGCAGAAAAGGAAAAGTGGATATGTTGCCCATAGCAACCAATCAGATTCTAGCTGTCGTTCTCTAATAGGAAATAGGAAATAGTGTAATAGGAAAATGAGAGCTAGAATCCGATTGGTTGCTGTAGACAACATCTCCACTTTCACTTTTTCACAGTTCTAGCCTATAGTGACCCCCATTTTTGTACTGTTTATCATAAATCCTGTATATTACTCAATGTAATGGCAATTGTAGTAGGGCCGTATTCACAGATGCGTGTGTATAAAGTACGCAAATATACGCACATACGTGGCAAGGCAACACCCATGACACCCCCCTCACACGGACGGTTTTTCAGTGTATTACGCATCCATAGGGCAACCTTAAGTCTACGTTTGTAGTTACGTGCTTATTTTCCTTCCCTACGTGTGTACATGACAAACCGCACCTATATTAGTCCATTTAAATGCCTCCCCCCACCCACTTTCACTAATCTACGCACGTACGGAAGACAACTACACCCCTCCGTACGTATGTCACTAAGTCCGATTTACAAATCCGGGTGTAAGGACTTTTGTACTTAATTCCAACATAGCTAGCGCAAAAAAAAAGTTACTACATATGTGCAGTTCAACCGTACCTAAAAATACGCATGGAAAAAGTAGTAAAAACATAAGTGTGAATCTGGTCTAAAGTAGCAAAATTTATACTTTAAATTAAATTACACCTTTAAATTACAATATCATACAAACAGTCTAAATGTATTTGCATTTATATTGTTTATAGTGGCTTATACTTCAGCCATCCAAAATTCTCCTCCTTATATTTTTCCAGCCATTATTGCAGCCCCCACTGTATGCATAATTTCAGCGTCTGCTCTATGGGCCTGATCCAGAGCTACGAAAATTCGCACGACGGGCGAATGCGGACGTTCGCTCGAGCGTATCAACATACACGCCCCTAACACTCCCATAGTAAAGTCCCTGCTTACGGCGGCTATACCCTACACTGGGTACGACCGTCGGCAGTACGAAAATTCGCAGAAAATACGCTGAGCGTACGGGCTTAGCACGCCCATACTGTACAATTTAAATGGCTACCCCCGCCTCCCTGTAGTAAAACGGGCGCCCAGCCGACCATCGTAAAAAAAATACGCCCAGCGAGCGAAAAATACGCTAACAATACGCCCGCTATTCGCTCATGACGCTCAGGCGACCGGAAGCTGTCATACTGGGCATGCGCATTGCAAATTTTTTGCCGAATTTTCGCATACGCTCGTCGTACGCTCGCTTGCGAGCGTTGCTCTGGATCAGGCCCAAAGAGACTAATGTAATTGCCTAATATTAGCTGCACAATATTATTGTCACTAAATAAATTTAGTGACAATCCAATTGCTAATGAAATTTGGCATTACAACCTCATGGGGTAAGAAATGTCACAGCCTGACCTCCTGTACAGTGCACAGACAGCCTTTGTTATCCATATCTGCTTCTCAGCCCTTTTCCTGCACACATTTACGCAATCTACATGCCAGTAGTTTAAGAAAAGGGAGGCATAATGCCGACTCGGGGAGTGCTTAGTTAGAAGTGGGAGGGGGGAGGGATTTAGATTAGCTGGGGGGAGTCGAGGGGAGGCATTCTCTGTGCGTAGTTTCCTTCTTAAGAAGAAAACTACACACAGTTAGTTGTTAGCCCTATGGCACTCTTGGTACTTAAAAAGGGGGGGGCGGGTTAGGGGCTGAACAAGTGAGTGAGTTAGGTGCGGATCTGTCTGTATCTAAATCACTTTTAATTGTGCATAAAGTCCTTTATGTCTTAATTACCTGGTGCCAAGAGAACCATGGGACATGTGCTCCTGTGTAAACTACTGCAGGGGTCTATTTACTAAAACAGTAGTGACATTGGTTTAGGCATAGTGCCAGAGGCAAAACTGGGACTGGCACCTAATGCCCAACTACCAAAATGTTTAGGCACATTAATACTTAAAGCCTAGTGCCTTCTGCTACTTGTACTCATTGCCCAGGAAAGGACAGGACTAACTTAAACTTCTCCATACATTATGGAAGATAGTTCTATGGACTTACCGGCTGCCTCCCTAGCTTTCTTCTGCTTTCTCATTGGTTCATTTGTCTTGCTGTGTTCTCTTGGAGAGAATCAGAGGTAAGGTCAGGAAAAGACTTACCTTAGGATTCAGTTACAGGGTTTTCTTTCCCCAGGTAAGTCTCTGTGGGGCTCCTATCCACTCTCATAACACTAGGAGTTTCCTGAAAGAGCAGACAGAGATAAAAATAGCCAGGAAACTCACAGAATATAGTGTCTCTGCAATGAATATAGTGTCTCTGCAATGAATATAGTGTCCCTGCAATGAATATACTGTAGTGTCTCTGCAATGAATATAGTGTCCCTGCAATGAATATAGCGTCCCTGCAATGAATATAGCGTCCCTGCAATGAATATAGCGTCCCTGCAATGAATATAGTGTCTCTGCAATGTATATATTGTCCCTGCAATTAATATAGTGTCCCTGCAATTAATATAGTGTCCCTGCAATTAATATAGCATCCCTGCAATTAGTATAGCGTCCCTGCAATGAATGTCATCCCTGCAATGAATATAGCATCCCTGCAAT
>WWET01000798.1:474613-485164 GCA_011038615.1 Limnodynastes dumerilii | reverse complement strand
TGGAGAAGGCCCCTCTTACCCAGCCAGTCTGTCTGTTATTACCCAGTCTTGTTTATTCTGATTGTTAAAAAAAAATAAAAAAATATATATTGCTTGTTCCATCCTTTCTTCTACCATTTAGTAGTCAGCTTCCCCAGATCTCACAGTCCTCATACAAAACAATAGGGGATTACAAGAGTCAGCAATTGAAGGAGAACCTAGCTCTAATCCTCTTGACCACCAACAGGACTGGGTGGGGTGTGGGTCATCGGCGGGCAGCGGGTGCATCGGGTCTGGTGGAAACTGAATTGGAGAATTGGTGAGTATGAAGATCAGCATACTCACCCATTCATAAAAAAAGAAATTCTAAAATGACTGCCTATCCGAAATAGAGACAGCCGAAAAAGAACTTTCGGCTGTCTCTACTTCTCATAGACAGCCATCGTGACGGGGACTCCCACCAGACTGCCACCTAATGGAGACCCTATTCTGAAAGCTGCACTCAGCACCTTAAGCATTCCTGAAGATCCCGACAGTGCTGCAATTGGGACTCTGTTGGGTGAGTTTTGTAAATTTTGTAAATTGGGACAGCTCAGAAGACTCGATAGGGCATAACATGTCCTTACTCTACATTTTGTATATAACCACCCTCCCACCTTGTGCAAGCCACGTCCACATCTTGCCCTGTCCTGCTGTTGAAAACACTTTCAATAACTGGAGGAACCAGATCCATACGGAAAGTGAGGCATATGCAAGACTGGAAAAAATGGAAAACAAGAATCTTGCAGGAGTCTGAGTCTGGTCTTTAGTCACTAATCCTGTGTGGTTTCACCAGCAAAATGCTAAGCTCCAAATATGAATTCAACTGCCAACATCTCAGACTTTTCATGCAGCGTAATGTTGCAAGTTCATTTCCATTACTTATACCAACAGTGAGTTCTATATTTTATATTACTGTGAGTGAATGTACTGAAAACACTATGAAACATATTATAGACAAAATCCAGGGATGGTGCTAATAATGAATGGCACCGATGTCCTTTTGTGGCCAAGGACTAATATGTCTACTTAAAGTTCTGCCCTCCCCCATTCTACTTTACTTATTTAGAAATAATATATCCTCATAACAAAGCATTGGTATGGAAATCATTTAGAGATAAAGTCTTTTTAGTTTAGCAGCGAATCAATAATTTATGTACATACAAGAGCATGCAAGCTGCAGGTAAGCTACACTAATCAAATACACAAGGACAAAACTTCTCACAGCCAATAGTACTGGACAGTATAAGTGTGAAAAGAGACCCTAGTAAAGTAAAGACAAGAGGAAGTAGTGTTAGTGCATATGGCAGAAAGAGGAAGATGTGGTTAGCCATCTAGGACAAATTACATATTGGCTTGGCCATAATAATTATAAGTTTCTGGTTAGAAAAGGTTCTTAAAGCTATGTTACACATTAAATATATTATATTATTTCAAAACACATTCTATTGATCATTTAACTTCCAGTATATTAACCATCTATCATAGTATTGTGCAGCATAGATTATCAGTCCGTTCTGTTGTATAATTTCCCTTTTAGCTTTTCATCTTGCAATTTCTTATCTCTGGCAAAAAAAAAAGAAGATTCATGTGACATTATATAAACTATCTAGGTCAGAATTTGCAGTAACTGCTGTGTTATACATGTGATACACAGATAGCAGACAAGTTATTTCAGTTACATATCTCCTTTTTTGTTCCTGCTTTGTGCTGAAGATCATCTCTGCCGGGACAACCATGGGGAGGAAGCTGGACTTATCCAAGCTGAGCGATGATGAGGCCAAGCATATATGGGAAGTTGTCCAAAGAGACATCAATCTACGCAAGAAGGAAGAAGAGAGGCTTGAGTAAGTAACACATGAACCACATCTGCATTTTCCTGTTTCCATTATCATATTGCCAGAAGCCAATGCCTTATTGCACCAGCAGCCGAACAATAATCCTAGAATGAAGGGAGAACCATGTGCTGTTCCTCACCAGTGTAGTGCACGTCTAGAGATTTAGGACCTGATTCACACTTAAGAATCTTCTTAAAATAAGAACTTAAAGTCACTCCTGGGCAAAACCATGTTGATTGCAGGGGGAATTAATTTAATTGTATTCTTTGCATGCAGGGATATATCTTTGAATTGCTTACTGCACACAGATACTAACCAGCTTTACTATTACACTGTTATTTAGACTTGGGCTGGGAAATATCACCTCTCAACACTAGTACTGTTGACAGATGAACAGATGAAATATGACTCCCCTGCAATCAACATAGTTTATCCCAGGTGTGACTTTAAGTTCTTATTTTAAGAAGATTCTTAAGTGTGAATCAGGTCCTTAGTCTAAGAACACATTGGTCTGGATCCAGACCTAGTTAAGTGCATGAAATTAGTTACTCCTGGGCTAAACCATGTTGATTTCAGGGGGAGTCAAGTTAATTGTATTCTTTGCATGCAGGGATATATCTTTGAATTGCTTACTGCACACAGATACTGACCAGCTTTACTATCACACTGTTATTTAGACTTAGGATAGGAAACATCACCTCTCAACTCTAATACTGTTTGCAACAGATGAAATATGACTCCCCTGCAATCAACATGGTTTAGCCCAGGAGTAACTAAGTTCATGCACTTAACTAGGTCTGGATCCAGCCCATTGTGCCTATTTAGTTTCAGAGTTCAACAGATTTTATGCCCACCAATAATCTTCTAAACCAGGGCTTCTGAGCCGTAAGTACCACTAACAGTGCATATTTTCCAGGTCTCCTCTGTTACTGACTGACAGGTGGTTTACATAATGGGCCTTATTCACAATTAGATATTCAAGCAGACTTCTCTACGCTACGTATGGCAGTCTGCTGGAAAATAGTACCGCGCATGCACAGCACCATTATCCCCACAACAGAGCGCAGCTGACCGATGCTGTGCTCCATGCGCATATCAGCCTTCCCACTTGGGGGGGGCGTTCCCACTCCCATGTGTAAGAGATATGCATGGGGGGGTGGGCATAGGCTTGTAAGTTGTACAGTAAGGGATTGGCTAAGCCCTTACATACAATTCAGTATTAGGATAATTAATGCAGGGTCCTGGTGGCGGATTCACAATCCGCACTTAGGAGAGTGGGGGAAGGGGTGGCCTGCTCTCCTACATGCAGGGTTGTAGATCACCAATTCCATATGCTAACCTTCATAGCGGAGGCTAACGTACAGAAATCAGCCATAAGTGCCATATTCAGGCTTAATAACGTTCCTAACAATACGCAGGTCGTGTACACATGTTTACGGTTTCCTGCTATCTGCGCATGGCGTGGCAGACGTTATCATGTGTAAAGTTGATCTAAGAACATAATGACATCCGTAAGAAGGGGCGTGCCAGCGGTCCGTAAGAACGCAGTTAAGAAAAGTGGGTGGGGGGGTGCAAACTCTCTACAAACCTACGCACAGAAAGTTAAGGTAGTCCTATGGTGGCGGAAGTCAGCTAAAATCCGGAAGAACAAGGGGAGTGTCATTGGAATGCACTTGCCTTTTATGTGCGTGCTTCTGCGAATCCGTGTGTACTTATTTCATACTTGACCTGGAAAACATGCACTGTTAGTCTTACTTGGTCCGTGTTGAAGAACCCCTGTTGCAAATCTGTAGATGCCAAAGTAAAGTAAGTAAATTATGTAGGACAGACAGGTCGAACATTTCTAGCAGGACACATAGGAAATACATATGATACAGATCAGTTGTACGATGCATGGAAGCAGTTCTGGTGTTTTGGGGAAACAAGATAATTACCAGGGCTATATTGCAGCATTAGTCATTATTTATTTTTTATAGCTTTTGGGGATATTACTGTATTGACTATTATTACTCGCATATTAAATCTCACCAGGCATGGATCTAATATGCACATAATAGACATTTTCTTCCCATTGATACACAGACTCTCTAATATTTACAGATTAACCACAAATGTTCTATTGTCCCAATGGACTAAGGGGATAAGCATACACATGTATGGTGAAACTTGTTTCACTTAGATGGATAAAAAAAAAAGCTATGGAAGAGATCCTAAGAGGATTGGCTAATGGCTATATTGCTCTGCTGAGATAGTATTGCTATGTACTATTTAGGTAGAGAAACACAGCTGCTGATCAGGAAATCTGGGACCTAAGATGTATTGGGTCATGCCATATTGATGGATATAATGGGTGTTAAGGCTTTTATGGACAATTATAGGACGTTACTTCTAGTAAGCACTTTAGTCAAGATACATAAATCTGAAGGTTGGTTACATAGTTACATAGTTGATGAGGTTGAAAAAAGACAACAGTCCATCAAGTTCAACCTATTTTGGATCTCCTGCGATCCCTATCTTTATATTTGAAGTTAATCCATATAAAGCAACCTCAAAACTGTTGCAATCCTAAGATAAATAAATGGTGTTTAGACTCTAAACACTAACACTAAACTTTAGAGTTGAATAAAGGAAAGCACTTGTCTAATGTGAAAAGCATCTTGATTTGCGGATTTCCTGTGGCTGATCCAATCAACATGTACAACGGGACAGCGCTACCAACACAGTATTATCAAGTGCCCTATTTTCCTTCCTAAAACTAACTGGACTATATTCACAGATCCGTTTTTTGCGTGTGGTTGCGTGCGTATTTTTAGGATCGGATGAACTGCACATGCGTAGTAACTGTTTCCACGTACATTACGTAGTATTTACGCACGCAAGTACTTTCGTCACGGACTTGTGAATCGCATTTAGGGACATACGTATGGAGTGGCGTGATTTTTTCCAGACATTAGAAATTACGTGAAAGGGGGCAGAGGGAAGCATTTAAATGGGCACTTGAGGGCGCGGTTAGATAAATACGCACATACGTAAGTAACATACGTGCGTAAGTACACGCGTAGACTTAAGGGTGCCCTATTGAGGCGGAAGTCACCAAAAACCCGTCCGTACGAGGAAAGTGTCATGGGTGTTGCGTTGCTATGTGCGTGCGTATATTTGCGTACTTTATACACACACGCATCTGTGAATACGGCCCACTGTGATTAACACCAATATCTGAATCACTTTTAGTACAAATAAACAGTTTGTATATTTCATATGTGAGCTGTGTAATGTGGATAATTTACCTAATACACATTATATGCCTCAAAATATTAATGTGGCGTATTCTGCAGATATCAATACAATGTGTAGTGTGTAAACAAAGAAAGAAAGGAAAATCCATATCAGAGTATGAATAATGAGTGAATAATGTGAAAAATGAGGGATAGATTGCAAATACCTGAGTGTTTCTTTACCTCATAACTCATCCTACTAGCCAAACATTGTTCCTGCTCCACCTTGTTCAAACCCCAAAAACAAACAGCTCTAGTGAAGTACAGGTAACACAGTGATTCATCCAAGTGCTGCCTATGAAACCGTGCCAGGCCCAAACTATTATCAGGAGACACACGAACAACACTTTATTAACTATGCCCTCTACCATCTGGAATCACACCTGGGGAAATACAGGTATGGCTGCTACCTCCTGACAAGTTTGTTTAGTTTCCACGAGTACCACTAGACAGTGGTCTGAGTACCACCAGTGGTACTAGTACCACTGGTTGAAAACCCTGGTATATAGAACATTAGGGATTATTACATAAGGACAAGTGGTTTATATCACACAATGGCCCAGTCAGCTTGTATGGTGAAAGTGCTCAGTGCTCTGCATGACCCAGTCATACAGCAGTGTTAGTTTCAGCACTGAGGATATGGAAAGAAAAAGTGGTTAAGTTTGTGCTTATCTTATAACAGAAAGGAAAACTGGATAGCAAACTAGGTGTAAATAGGGCAGGCAAATGTTAAGAAGTAGGTTGAGAGATTTGGTAAGCTTGTCTTAAAAGGGAGGGCTTTAAAGTTTGGGGAGTAGAGCATTGGCGTATCTATAATGGGTGCAGGGTGTGCAGTGCACACGGGCCCCTCAGAACAGGGGGCCCTGTGGCATGCATCGTGCTCCCTGGGTTGGTAAGAGAAGGGGGGCCATTCAGCATCTATTTCTTCCCTCTAATATCTTCCGGAGGGAAGAAATAGATGCCAAATTAGTCCCCCTGCGGTGGAACTGTCCCGATTTGCGGGGCTAAAAGAGGGCGGAGCTTACAGCACAGCTAAGCCCCACCCCCTTTTTGGTCCGCAAATCGGGGCAGCACTGTCTCAGGTAAGGGAAGGGGGGGCCCATGTGCAAATCCTGCACACGGGCCCCCTCACTTCTTAAAACGCCTCTNNTGGCCGCAAATCGGGGCAGTCCTGTCTCAGGTAAGGGAAGGGGGGGCCCATGTGCAAATCCTGCACACGGGCCCCCTCACTTCTTAAAACGCCTCTGGAGTAGAGGATAGTTTAGTGGACAAGGTAGGTTATTTCAGAGGGTGGGTGCAGCACGGGAGAAGTCCTGTAACCGGGAATCAGACCATTTGTTTGGTAAAGGGGAGAGATGTATATCCTGTGAAGATCTGAGAGAGACCTGGGATATATCTTGAGATGAGATAAATTACATAGTATATTTTATATAGTAGATAACATTTAAATATTTAAATTTTCTGTGGGACAGGGTGATTGATTTTAAATGCACCCATAATAAAACAATTATACAGAATAAACCATATATTTTTGCTCTATGTTTTTAGTTTGTTTACATCATCCTGAAATGGACACAGCACATGCATTTCAGAGGTACATGATCAATGGTTTCTCTATAAATAAGACTGTTCCTTTTTTACTTTGCAGGGAAATTAAAGAAAAGCTGGACAGAGAGAGCAGTAAAAGAGAGATTCTGTCCAATCAGAGTCACCTCAACAACACTCTCTGTATTCACTGCCTGCAGCCCTTCCAATTCCTTCTGAACAGTAAGCGTCAGTGTAAAGATTGCCAGTTCTTTGTGTGCAAAAACTGCAGCCGCTACAACAAGAAGGAGCATTGCTGGGTGTGTGATTCCTGTAGGGCCACAAGGTAGGCGACACTTGTGATATTGGTAAAATGATTCCATAAATTCCAGATTGCTCTTAAATCACTGTATATAATAAATTTCACTTACCTACAAACGTTTATATTGCAATATTATGTAATGTGGTACAACTTTAGGGAACTTATGGGAGGAGAAGTCAGAATGTTTTCCTTGTTCCAAACACAGAAATTGGAAATGTATAATTAACTTTGTTATGTACTTTTTATTTATGATATCTTTAGTTATAACACGCTTTTACAATGGATCTTTGGGCCTGATCCAGACCTACGCCGATGCCGTTAGCACACACAGCGTATCGGCATGCACTCCCCCCTGACACTCCCCCTGTGGCCAGCGTAATTACACACTGTTACGCAGGCTGAAGCCTACCCTAACTTCCGCCGGCGTAACAGAGTGTAATTACGCCGGCCACAGCATGGTAATGTCCCAAACCCGCCCTCTCGCCCTCATTTGCTTACCTCTCCAGCATCCCCCTCTCTGTAACTACGCAACATTTAGGGACGCCCGATCCTAAGGAAGTGCCGATCTTATGCATACGCTCGCTGTACCTATGGCGGCAGGCGTTAGTCTGGATCAGACCCTTAAAGTTTACTATCACACACACACTCACACTCGCACTCACATAAATACATTCTTGCCCAGTATTCTAGTCCCTCTAACCTCTTAGGATATTGTGGCTACTCAGAAACCATGAGGACTAAGAATTTGCTGTAAATTGCTTCCAGTCTTTCATAAGTAGGATTGTTATAGTCATAATAAGATTCTAACATCCAGATAAATCTGTGATAAATAAATATCAACTGCTCCTATAGTCTAATAACCACTGAAGAAGCAAGTTAAATAGTTTACTTACAGAAATGAAATTTTATATTGAAGAGTTTAATCCAGGCCATTTATTCTAAGCCTGTTGCCTTTGATGGAGAATGAGCACACTGCAGCCCTGATTTCAATGTATTAGTCAAGATTACAAATCTAATCGCTGATCTAAATACATGAGAGGGTAAAACAGAACTGGCTATTTTTTGTTCAGTTGCTCAGGCCACTTAGTAACATTTTGGTAATTGAGCATAATAGCCGCATGTCCTGGTAATGACCTTGCACTTTTTCAGTGTAGATGCTCTTCACAATAGCAAGCTGTCACAGTACATTAAATCTTAGCTATGTTCAGTTTCACGTTCACTGAGATCACTGATCTTTTAGAATTTACTGTAAAGTGCTATAATAAATTCCTGCAGCTATAACCTAACACGAGAAGGAGTAACAGGAACACATATATTCTGGCTCTGATTCACACATGAGAAGCTGCAGATTTCAGGATTTGATCTACTGCACATGCATAGTAGCTTTTACTACGCAGTACTTAGACACGGGGATCAGTTACGAGCACAGTTCATTTTGGGGCGGTTGACATTTAAATGGGACAGTCGGGGCGCAGTTACCAATGTTCGTGCGTATTTTCCCAACATAAGAGGGAACAAAAGCATGTATAGTAAGGGTTACCTATGGCACTTTTAAATGCCTAAAAACAGGGGCGGGACATGGGAGAAATGCGATTCCGGGCCGTATTCACAGATCCGTTAGGTAAAAGTACACAATTATACGCACATAGCAATACAACACCCATGACACTCCCCTCACACGGCCGTGTTGTCGGTGACTTCCGCATCCATAGGGCACCCTAACTGTACGAGTGCATTTCCGTGCGTATAATATGTACGTGCGTATTTAACTAATCGAGCCCTTAAATGGTCATTTAAATGCCTCCCTCCACCCACTTTCACATAACTCTGTCCGTACAGATTTCAACAATACCCCTCCACACGTACAGTATGTCCCCAAGTGCGATTCCCAAGTACGTGCCTAATCGACTTCCGTGCGTAAATTCAACGTAAACAGCGTAAATAAAGTTATTACGCATGCGCAGTTCATCCGATCCTAAAAATACGCACGGAACCCTGTGCAAAGACGCATCTGTGAATACGGTCCTCCATACCTACTTAGCTTTATCGTTAACTAGTTATGTAAAGCAGACCTTTTCATTCAGATTTGATCAATTATAATAATCTGCCCTCATGTATGTAGAAGCAATGTAATACAATCTCTACAGCTCAATGATTGTGTTGAACTCTCTTCTCTTATTGAGAACTCTTGTCAACTCTATAAAGTAACCTGTCTGGTTCTCCCTGTTCTAAAATAAGCAAATCTCACACAGTGTATGCTATGTTCGCTTGTTTGCTAATGCATTCACAAAACTTTCTCTGTTGAATTAATGTAACATGTAGGAGTAATACAGCAGCAATCAATGAAGAGAAAAAAATTAACAAGAGCATTAAAGTGGATTTACTAGCAGCAATCTCTAAATGTTTATTAATGTTTAAACAGGACGGGCCAGTGACTAAATTCTTGCCACTCTCTTGTGTTCCTCAGGGAAGGGGTGTGAACAACAGTAATCCAGGTGCCAGTCTGCACCAGGACAGACAGTGTTGTATTGTTATTGGTGCAATTTAAATGTCTTTTTCATGCAGGTGCAGTACTTGAGGTATACACAACATGGTTTTGCTCATGTACATAGTTGTATTTTGTACAAGCGCTTGTGCAAGTGCCTCATTCCCAGGACGGATCAGAGTTCCGTACCAGGAGTATTTTCATTGGTGGAGTGGGATATGTAAGGGATTCATATGAGAAGGGAGAAGTATGCTAGTAGTACAGTGTGAGCATGCCCCGAGCCCTCTGTATTATCCAGGCTTCCACGCCATTCCCCTTTTGCATTAGGATGGCATGGAATATTTAAGGTAGGGGCACAGGAAACTTAAGTCTTTGTGAGCGAGAGGAGTTAAAAAATGAAAACTCATATACTTCAGGGGAGGTCACTGTGGATTGGTGCCGGGAAGGGGTCACTGGGACAGGTCAGAGGATGTGTTGAAGTCCTAAGCGCAGTTAAAAGAAGAATACCAGCTTCAAAATGTTTTTATATGTACCTCCAACTTAGGCATACCCTTGAGACAGAATTAGGTATAGCCTCGCTGACCCTGTAAGCTTCCCCCGACATTAAGCTATAGAGAATGGTGTCCAGACATAGACCTATTTCTTCATTTACATAAAATCCAGTTGTTCATAATACATAGAGCTAATTTCTCTCCTCTGGGATTCCATCGTATTGGTCTCTGGGGAAACTCTCATTGCCCAAAGTGTGCAGAGAGTGATACTCATTTCTGGCCTCTACTATGCGATTACTTGGTAATACATACATTTTATTAGGATATTTGGGACTGCACAACAGCTCCTGCACTTTCTTCATTGGATCCCAAGGTTTTATTCTTTATAATGAACTTATAGGAAGATTTTGCTCTTATAACACACAGATATGTTAGTGTACTTGCTTCTCTTGCACTAATATTATTATTATCGTTTATTTATAAGGTGCCACAAGGTGTCCACAGTACTTTACAAAATATAACAAAATACGGTACAAACATACAGGGTGGGGATTGACAGCATAGTACATAATAAAACACAATATAAATATAAAAATAT
>WWET01000798.1:461483-472095 GCA_011038615.1 Limnodynastes dumerilii | reverse complement strand
ATACATACTATATTTTAGTTTGTATATATGTTTTTCTACAGCATGTCTTCTTTTTATTTCCTTGAGGTTCCTGACTTTTACACAGGCTATGGGACAGCTGGTGGAGATTTGGCATCGCTTATATTTAATTATTTATCTGTCTTTTTTTTAGATTATCCTTTGTTGATTTACATCCTGCTTGATTTTATACCATGTATTCTCATTGTATAAGACAACATATTCTTGATGATTTGTAATTGTTCCATAGCTCTAGGGGAAGAGGTTGTGGGGCCGGGAGGGTTTTTTACGTGTTTTGTATGCTTTGTTTTGATATAAAAAAAAATTCTAAGTAAACACAACTGTAATAAACTAAATCCTTTGCACCACTCACATTGCACCTGTTTGTGCTGTTTTGCTGTATGAATAATGGTGTAAGTATACATTCCATGTATGTCAGTGTGCTGTCATAATCATAGCAGAGTGACGCTGTTACATCTTCATCAACTAATTCCATTATTTTCAATCATTTTGTATCCTCCGCAGAATGGTGAAAATCGGGTCTCATGACTGGTACTATGACCATGTTCGCTCTCGCTTCAAGCGATTTGGCAGTGCTAAAGTTATGCGCTCTCTGTTCCTGAGACAGCAGTCTGACGCAAGGGGAGGATCCAGCATGTCAGGTGTGAAGGCCTTATATGGGCATCGCAATAATAATAATTTATGCTCCAAATCCAATTAGAAAATATAATTTTTTTAAAGTTCTAGTGCTAAAAAAAATCAGTTTTAAGAATCTAAAAATGAGACGTATTGAAACTGATTCACGCTAAAGAGTGACAGATTCGCACCAGCTCACCCATCCTGCCCCAACCCATCCCCTATTTTTAGGTACCTTATAGCACTTAACAGTGCCATAGGGCTACAGGGCCTGATTCAGAGGCTGAAAATAAGAACTTAAAGTTACACCTGGGCACAACCATGTTAATTTCAGGGGGAGTCAAGTTAATTTTATTCTATGCATGCAGGGGGAATGCTTTGCTTTTACTTATTGCACACAGATACCTGATCATCTTCACTTTTAAACTGCTAATTAGACTTGAGCTGGGAAACATCACCTTTTAACTATAATACTGTTGCAACAAATGAAATTTGACTCCCCTGAAATCAACATGGTTTAGCCCAGGTGTAACTTTAAGTTATTTTCAATCTCTGAATCAGGGCCACATTAACTAACTGTGCAGGGTTTCCTCCTTAAGAAGGAAACTATGCACAGACAATGCCTCTCCCCGTCCTCCCCGGCTAATCTATATCTCTCCCCCCGCCCACTTCTACTCCCCGAGGCAGCATTAGGCAGCCTCTTTCCTACTAAACTACTCCTAACTGGTGCGTAGATTGTGTAAATGACCTACTACGCATGCGGAATAGGTCTTTTCTGAAATCTACGCACCTAAGAAGCCGAAGCTTCTTACGTGTGAATCAGGTCCATTGTGTTACCACCACGAGATTGCACTTTATATTTCCTAGTTTGGCTCTGGTATTGAAACTAATGACTTTTCGTAATCACATTTATTTCTCTGCACAGGTCTACAGGACAGAGTATACAGCTTGCCTGACATAAATAGTAAGTAAGACTCAAAACGCCAGATTTACCAAGCTGCAGGTCTGGAAAAGTGGAGATGTTGCCTATAGAAACCATTCAGATTCTAGCTCTCACTTTCCTATTACATACTAGAGAATGTCAGCTAGAATCTGATTGGTTGCTATGGACAACATCTCCAATTTTTTCTTTCACCCTGAACAGATTAAGTCAGCATTATCATTGAATCTGTATTTATGTACCAAAGCATACATGGAATAAAGTACTTTTTTACTTTTTTACTTTACTTTTACTTTTTTTTTTGTTGTAAGTATGGCATTTTTAATGCATTAATAGTTAAACTGCATTAAGTATTAAAATTAAAGTTAAATAACATGGATTAAAATGTATTAATTATGGATTAAAATTAATTAATTAATCTTAAATTAATTTAATCTTGAATTTATGTAAAGAACAACAATATATATTAAGGCACAGACATAGGAGACAGGCCCACATGCACTATTAACAGGCATTCTATACTTCCATGAGACACATCAGAGAGGATCTACGGTGGAGCTTATGCCAAAAAGTCCCGGCCCTGGGCCTTGTTAGCCAATCTCTGTGACTCAAGACTGCAGGAAAATGCCAGGGTCCCTTGTAAGACTGAACATAGTACCAGTATCTACCTGTCTCAAATGTCTAATCAGAAATAAGGTACTGACTAAATGAAAGTTATATATTATAGGAAAAGTAGGAAACAGAGGCCTGAATCCTGACTTATAATTCTGTAATCTAATACCAGATCCACACTGTATCCAGACTTCCTTGTGGACAAGGACATGTCTGTTGACGAACTGCTCCTAGTGCGTGTAATCTAACTGAGGCCTTGTCTTCACTAAAGACGGGGATAGGCTTGTGTGGCAGGCACCCTACAGGTAACAACCCCTAAAAGGCAGTCAGAGGTGTTAATAACAAGACACAAGTAAGAACCCAAAGGTGTTTATTAGTGCACACACAAGGTAAATAAGGGGTTGCAGACTCTCCTGGAACATCCAGGAGACTCACAAAATTCGGGCAGTTCTCCTGGTATCCCAGGAGAGCAGTCAAATCTTCTGCAAGTCCCTCTCTTACTGCAATCCCTACTGTTACTGGGGATTGGGTGGAACATGATAACATGATTTTCATCATCAAGCCTCGACCACCACCAGAAACACTAGGGATTGCAGTAGTGCTGGATAGGGGCAGCGCTAAATGATGTTATTTACATAAAATGCATCATTAAGCCCTGTCCCCATGTCGGGATCTCCGAAGCTCCCGGAGGAGAGAAGTAAAAAGTCGGCAACCCTGGGTACATACAGGTTAGAGAATAGTGAACTAGGAGCAAAAAGGTGAAGTAACGTAAGCATAAACACAGAACTAAACAAGAAACAGAGAATAAGTAAACAATACTGGAAATAGTTTTTCGTGTGTGCATTTGTAGGTTGCCTGTTAAACCTAGGTCTTATCTTTTCTATTAGGAGAATATCTGCGACAGGCCAGAGCGGGCATGTTTGATGATAATGACGATACTGTGGATAGTGCAGAAGCTCAGCGCTACAGTATGGTAAACAGCAATCTTTCACCTCCTTTACATTGTATAGGAAGACATATGCTGTTATTTATCACTGCTTTACCTCTACAAATCCCTTCCAAATAACTAGTTTACAGGCTATAAAAACAGTCATTGAATTATAAAGGCCCGTTAGAAAAACACATTTCTTATGACTGTGGTTTGCAGATTCTACTAATAATTGCAGATGTGAAATGCTGCTGGATAATCCAAGGCTTGTAGTACATTGGCTGTGTTAAACTGTTGGCTCATTGATTAATTACCATGGCACAAATAGATTTTATTCTGCGCTGTTATGCCTTTGCTTTTCATTTATTTTCTCTTCTGAAGATGCGCAAGACCAAGCGTCTGCTCTCCGTTCATCCCTTTGACTTTGAGAATGATTCTGAGTATTCTGCTCAGTCACGGAGACAGTCCATACAGCTGTCGCCAACTTTAGAACAGGATGTTTTCCAGGTATCTTTGGGGTTGCGGTTCTGTCACTGATTACCTTCTGATTAACTTGGAGGTGGCTTAGTCTTTGCTTTCTTGGTGTGTGAATGCAAACCAATATTAGGCCCCTTGGTACAAGTTCAACTTGCACTAAGGGACCTCAATATTTAGATAATGCCCTTTGGGGTGATTCCAGGGATGGCTTTCATCTCATTCGAAGGCACAGTGAACCTTCTTTAAAACCCAGACAAGTTGATACAATTCACACGACTTATGGTCTGGCACCAGTTAAAAAAAATTTGAAGCTTCATCAACAGAATTCATTTTGAATTGATAGTAGTGCTTTTATTACCTTGTTCCACAGTCATTCTCTGAGTTCACCAGTACTGGTAAAGATGTATCTAGGAAGGAATCTCTTATTGCTGAGTCTGAGCTGGCTTCTGTGTTCCACCAACTGCTCCAAGAACAAGGTCATAGTACAGCTACCCCAGAGCAAGAGTTCAGCACTGAAGTTCGTCTAACAGTAAACTCTCGACGTCGTAGTCAGGAAAACATTTGGAGGTCCAGTAAGTATATTTAGCAAATTGCAGTAACAGTAAAAAGTAAAATAGGTTGTATAAACCACCTTGTTGTTTTTCAACATCTACCTTTTAGCATCATAATCTATATAATGAAATTGTTTTGTTAAAATCAGAGTATCTGTGGGGCCAGATCCTAACCTACGAATGCTAGCAATTTTACGCTAGCCGCTGATGTAAAATCGCCAATTTGTATTTACTGCGCATGTGTGCGGCAGATGTTACGACATATAACGCTAAACGTATGTTCCATCAATGTAACTACAAACAAAGGGGCGGGGGCATCCATATGACACCCGTAGTTACGCTTTGTAGGCGGAGGGAGACATTTAAATTGTACCGGGTTATGCCGTAATGTACATAAATCCTTTACATATGTCAGTACTTATGCTTTGAAAAGTTAAGGTAGGGTTTGGGAAGCGTAAAACGGCCAAAGTACGTAGGCGCAAGGGGAGTGTCTAGAGGAGTGCATAGAAAATACAATAGCGTAAATACGCTACGCGATATAACGTGACAAGCCCTTAGGTCTGGATTTACCTCATGGTTTGTGTATATAAAACTCCATAGGAAAGGCTGAGGAACATGTTACTGGCTTTATCAATCTTACTAGCATTTTATCCTTGGAAGCATGGCAACTTCCACACTTGAAAATAGTCTAGTGCCAAATCTCTACCTGCATATTAGTCGTTTACCATTAATCTGCCCGTTGGACTACCATAAACTCCGGGTGGTATAGCAGAATGTATTTTTAATATGCTATTTCTAAAGATATGACCTGTTTTTTGTAAAGCGCTACAGAATTTGTTAATATTATATAACTGTTATTTACAATAATAATTCCCCACTTCTTCCTCCTTCCCATTTACTCCCCCCCCAGACCTTCCTTGTTTAACAGAGTCCCCAATACAATCTTCCATCCCTGATTCCCAACTAACTCGCACCCGCTATTTTCCTAAAGGCAGCCCTTCCCTTGCACCCAAGGGATCACAATACGCTGGGGACATGGACACCTCGGATGAGGAAAGGGCAGCTTTACCCAAAGCTCCTCCCAGACGCAGAAGCCGGGCATCCTCTCAGGAAAACGTGCAGCATTCGGTCACACAGGTAACATATGGATTGAAGGGCTGCAATCTCTAAGGGATTTAAACAAAACTGGGTTTTACAAACATGTTTGTGCAATATATAAGTGTTAGGATTCCCATTTGATATCTGAGGGCAGGGGGAGCAAAAATGTAGAAATACAGTTTTTGCAAATGGAGGGGGGAGACAAAGGACCGTAATTAGACTTAAGAGTGCTTTCCAATACGCACGGAGTAGCAAAAATACACACGTAGATGGCTGGTTCTCACCCATGACATTCATCTGTCACTTACATAATTTAGCTGACTTCCACGACCATAGCCCTTCCTTAACTTCTCTGTGCGTATCATGTGGATGCAGCACTTGGATGTACAGAAGTGCCTAACCCAGCCCATAATGTACAATTTAAATGCCTCCCCTCACCCACATGGCATATTCTCACACGTGTTGTCACACGGAGTTGTGCACGTGCAGGAATCAAATCCGTACACACTGAGATCCGATGTGTAATATCTGCCACACACATTCACTAAAAAATTTACGCACACAACATGTGTTGGCTAATATTATTAAGTCTGAATACAGTCCAGTTAATAAGTGATAAGTGATAATAAAGCTGGTCCTGGTGTAAAAATCTAAATTGCAGGTTAAAAGGGGCAGGCGGTATTACCCTACATGCTAAGTAAAACAAAACTAAGGGCCGGATTCAGAGTTATGAACGAGACCCAACTTCCGCAATCCGCTTGCGGTAGTTGGGTGTTTTTCTGTCAGCACGCATGCATGCCAGATGTTACGATATGGATCTCCAGGCATATGGAACTAAGATCCTTACAGCTGGAGGACAGGGTGGTCTATCCCCTCCTAAACTCCGTAAGGTGGGCGGGGGGGAGTATTTAAATTGTATAGTCATATGGACCACTGATCCGCAGGGGAGACTTTCAGTAAGATTACGGCAGCATAATGGCACAGAGGTCTGAATCTGGACCTAAATCATTTCCACAACTGCATTGCAGAATGGTTTGTTGTCCAAGAGCTTTTGCTGCTAACTTTGAATCAGCCGCAATGTTTTCAGAGGATGTAATTAGCCTGTTTTCATTCAGTGTTTGCTCGTTAATTAGAATCACAGCTCAGATTCACAATTTCCTTTCCGCTGCCCTCTTAAGCCTCTTTAGCTCTTTGTATGATTTAGTTAATTATATTTTATGTGCCTTGTTCTTGGAATCCATGCCTTTTGGACAAATTCAGCTTTAATGGCCTATTACCATTAGACAAGGTCATAACGGGGCACTAGAACAACCAAATTTCTCTTAATCCATTTTTACTCAGCATTTTCAAAAGCAAATGAGAAAAGATCATTTATTACATTTATAGGGAGAAAGATGTAATAAAATTGTAAATACTCTAAACAAAACATTTGTTCCTTCACAGACAACTGAATGTTCTGCATTGTATTTAATATTATGAAGAATTATTATTATTATGAATTCACAGTCATATCTTGATGCTTTAGTGGCCAGTGTGACGGAACACAATAGCACCACCCTTCATATCTTAGTGTCAGTAGATTATATCTTACAAACAATAGACCGTTTACCAACCCTGTGCTGTTCTCTCCTTCCTGTTCTTGTAGCTCCCAGTATCTGGTGCTGATACAGGTGTATTAAGATTAGTTGTAGCTTTGGCAGAACCTAGCATTTGATCACCCTGGCCAGTGGTTTAACTACTGTGGATTCAGAGGCGGAACTAGCTAGCTGTGGACCCAGGTGCAAACAATATGCTTTGGCTCTGATAACATCCCAGGTAACCCGGTGGGGAGTTTCAGCGGTGCAGTGATGACAGCTGTGGGCCCTTGTATCAGCATGGGCCCTGGTGCT
Source organism: Limnodynastes dumerilii (assembly GCA_011038615.1). NCBI lineage: Eukaryota > Metazoa > Chordata > Amphibia > Anura > Limnodynastidae > Limnodynastes > Limnodynastes dumerilii. The sequence goes on along the minus strand of WWET01000798.1, from coordinate 464,967 downwards.
GCTGCACCTGTTGCACCAATGGTAGTTCCGCCCCTGTGTGGATTAAACAGGTGATACTACTACAGGGCCTGGAACAAGTGAGGCCACCAAACCTGCATCCAAGGACGATACTACAGTACTAAGCTGTCAACAGCAGGAAGTAGTGGTGTAACTATTGTTGGTGCAGGCAGTGCGACTGCTACAGGGCTAAGAGGAGGGGGGGGGCTGGTTTCACACATGTCCTTCCCTTACCCACACACTATGCTTTTGTTACAGGAAACGGAAGATGGGGAGCATTGCAGCAGTCCCCTATCTGTGTAAGAATGTTTAACGCTGTTTATACATTGCGCGCAGCTAAGATCTACTGTACTAGCAATGTAATTATAAATTGCGCTCAGTCTTCATACACAGAGGGTTGTGCACTGTGTTAAGATGCCAGTCTCCAACAGCTTCACACATGTCCTGCCACCACCCCATGCAGACTCTGACCCCAGGATGGCAGCAGGAAGAGGATAGCAATAAGCTTTCTATCCGCACAAGCGCAGAGCTTTCCGTGTCCTTTGTGGCTGGCAGCCTCAAATGAGCACAGTTCCCTCCCCTCATTCAGATGTAGGCCGGTGCCTTTTGCTATGGGCAGGGCCAGTGCAGTGAGCTCAGTGGTGGCAGATGTGCTGCAGACTGGTGCCAGGCTGGAAAGACAGCTCACCGGAGCATCACTGAAAACGACAGGCTCCGGAGCAGCCATTTCCACCAATGAGAAAAGGGGGCGGACCTTCCTCTCTTCTATGTAAATATCAGTCAATAGAGTCATGAGTGATGGATAGAGCTATGTGGGCAGGCTGCGGTGCACAGAGCCAGTGACCACCTAGTCTGCACAACAGATACACTAACACAGGCCTAACTATGTCTACTTCTACCCCTGGAGACAGCTACAATTCTCCTCCTGGAAAGCAGAGCTATGAGTGGACATCCTGATTACTAAATACATAAATTATAGAATAGATTTAATAGATACTGTACTAGTAGCAACTGATACTGAAACATACACAGTACAAATGATGATGCAGCTGGTTCCTTGGCAATGGAAATATTTTTCGGCACTGCTGGTTTCAGTAGAGGTATCCTCCAACGCTTTCATTGGATTCATATTTTTGATGGTGTCACAATGAATATTCCAAAATCTTAACAATTTATGGGCTCTATTTATAGACTTCATTTTAATGTGTAGTGGCAGTTTTTAACAGAAAACTGCCACTATCGCTTCAAAATGAAGTATTTGCTATTTATAAATCCTGCATCGTCAGTGAAAACTCTAGTTTCCATGGCGATGCACGTTGCTTTTAAAGACCTGTTGCTACACTATATTCAACTTTCCGCTCCCATTGGAAACATACGGACGTTTGAAGGACGGCTGCCCCCGTACAATCGGGTCTTTCTATTTGTTTGTATTTTTGTTTTAAGTTCTTGCATATTGAGTGCTTGATTTATTTATCATTATTTATTTATTTATATATTTATTCTCTTTGTTACTCTGCAATCACTTCATTTTGCAATCACTTTATTTTAGATATAGTAGGTTTTAAGCGCCATTTCTGATTTGTTTTCTGTATCTCTCTCTCTCTCTATCTATATATCTATCTATATCTATATCTATATCTATATACTCAATCTTATTTCTCTTTTCATTGGTGCTTCAGTGGATCAAGGGGGGGAAAAACATTGGTGGTTCAGGGAGTTTGCATAAGAAATGCATGAAGGAATCAGCATGATTTCTTATGTGACTTATGGAACAGCGGAACTTATGGAAATAGGGCCCTATGAAAGGTGGTGTTGTTAATTCAGTGCCAAAATGGTGCCTTGATGGTTCTCTGTCCTTCTGTATGGCTTCAAAGGAATGTTGACAGCTTTTTTGGCTACTTACACAATTAACTTGTGTAAGAAAGCCAAAATGAAACATTTGCACATGCAGATCTCCAGGTGTATTAGATCTGACTTACAGGGCGAGGGGGAACATTTAAATGATACAATATAGGTGGGTTTTAGCAGATCCGCACGAGACACTTAAGGCAGGGTTATGGCAGCATAAGTGCTACTAACTCTGCACAAGAGGGGATGACAGGGGAATGCACTCCCTTTTCTAGAAATGAAAAACAACTTTGGGTCACTGGACATAATCAGATAAAACTGAAGTCTCTTCAGGAAAAGAATCTGATAAAACTACATGAAGGGATATTTTAAATATCACCTTTACTGACTTTCTGAAATACCTGATCTAATGTACCTCACCAGGGTTATATGTTGTGTACAGAATATATATATATATATATATATATATATATATGTAAGACATGCTTTTATGTCACTACATTGTATAAAATTCAAGTTCCACAGAAACCCTTATTTTTTTTTGTGATATGCTGTAGTTAGCACCTACTAATAGTTATCTCGTATATTTTGTATCTTGGAAAGTTGTAGCAATTTTTATAACAGGAATATTGTGTTATATTGTGACATAGTAAAACCAACAAATGATATAACATTTAAAACTAATCTGATGTACATTTAAGACAAAGAAAATGAATTAGCAGCTACATTAATGGTAGTAAGGAAAGTGATTTAAAGTGCCATCTGGTGGCCAAACAGAGTATTATTTATTTGAATAATGTTGCTTTTACTGTATCAAGTGTTTATATTTTGTGAATTGGGTGTTAGAAATTGAATTGATCTGCATTTTTACTTTTGAAAAGTGATTTGTTTTTAAATACATGTTTAGAAGAGGAGAGACAAGGCTTTATCTTGATCAACTATAAAAATGAAATTGTTCAGTATTTGTTTTTGAATAAGCAAAAAATAAAAATAAGCCAATTAAAGTGAACACCTTGAAATGTACCACAGATTGTCCATTTATTTCTTTTCTGTGACCCTAACTCAGGCACTGTATAATATTGCTGGCTTATTTGGTAAAACAACCATCTCTCACACTTTCTGTCTCATATTAAATATATCATTTAATATCTATACACTATATCTAATATGCTCTCACTGGGGTCATATTTCATAAAACTTTATCTGGGTCTCTCCATTATACTGCCCTATGTTCAGATTAAGTTAGTAGTATGCCATAACTGTAAATTCATGTGACAGGTCTGCTTTCATAGAGCATAAGCTTGCTAACAACCATCAGCAAAATAAACAGCAAACAGGACTAAACAGACACAAATAATATACATAGTAGACCATAAAGGAAGCAGTACATTAACATTACAAAGTACACTTAATAAATGTATTTTGAAATATGCCCAGAACTTATCAGTTCATTTTAATTATAGAAAATAGGGTAAGACAGTTCACTCCATCACATATTAAGAACTATCAATTTAATAATTAATAATCCATACACACCTTCCTAGGTTGTCTGTTAGTGACAGATGTTAAAAAGTTTTAGTACTACTCAGTATGCATTGTGATATTTTATTCTCTATCATAATTGGTATACCCTCTGCTT
>WWET01000798.1:443116-461322 GCA_011038615.1 Limnodynastes dumerilii | reverse complement strand
ATATATATTGCCCTCTGGTGGTGGTGAAAGGATTTACTTTAATCATAAATTTTTTTCAATCTCACAATCAATCAGCTTTGTCTGTAAATGATTCTAGGCTAAAACAGTTAAGAGGTGGAAATAAACTCTGATGGTAATGGGGTCCTATCCTATGTGCTACTCTTTCTTCCTTCGCAGGTGTCTGATCTCAACAAGCGTATGTCAGCCATTGAGCGCATGCTAAACCGCCTAGAAGAGAGAATATCCATGCATTCTGATGAGGTACCATGAATCTGCTGTCTTGTACAGAGGATAAGAATCAAGTCATGATCTAACCCTGTCCAATTTCTTAGTCCACAGGACATGCTGTGCACACAGATGCAGACTTGGAGGAGGAAACACTTAAAAGAAAGCTCGGAGAACTGGCCAGTAACTTAAGTGACAAAGAAGTGTACTCTGATGAGGAGAAGAGCCCAAAACTGAAAGCTACAGGGAGAACCTCCAATAATGAAATACTTAATCATACGCAGAAGGTAAATCAGATTGTTACAGCTTGTTAATTCAAGTTGTTAAGTAGCATTATACAGAGATGATTCTGCTTGGTTATAAAATAGAACTGTATCATTAAAGAATCATAGCTAATATCATCCATCTTGAAAATGATTGTGGAGTGAGGGAGAATCTTAGTAAGACGAGTGTAATGCCCACTGCAACTTCTACATTACCATCTATGAATTATTTAACAAACGGAATAAAATTAGACAATAATATTTCCCAAAAAATTATTCTCGTCTCTGTCCATTGCATGTCCTATTATTCAAAGTGGAAATCACCACAAACAGGGGAAAGCTGACAACGAGATATAATGGAGAAGATGGGGCAGTGGTGAGGACAATTGCCACTGATGTCACGTTCAAGGGGTGTTTGGGATCCGTTCCGGGTTTCAGGGATTGAGACAACTGAGATGGTTTGAAGTGAAAGTGAGCCAAGGACGGGTGCATACAGAAATAAAAGGAAAACAATGGTGAACAGTCTTTGAAATAAGGGATGCAGAGGGTCCAAGGGGAGTGGAAGTGCAAACGTAGGTAAAAGTCTGTGAGCAAGGGAGTCACACTGGCAGGTGTGGTGAGTAGCCAAATGAGTCCAGGTTGCAAATACTGTAGGGCTGGAGTAGTGCAGATAGATGAATCCGGGTTGGAATACTGTGATGCTGGAGTAGTGCAGACAGATAAATCCAGGTTGGAATACTGTGGAGCTGGAGTAGTGCAGACAGATGAATCCGGGTTGGAATACTGTGGAGCTGGAGTAGTGCAGACAGATGAATCCGGGTTGGAATACTGGATACTAGACTGGACCAGGACTGGAGACTGGATACTGGACTGGACCAGGACTGGAGACTGGACTGGACCAGGACTGGAGACTGGAAACTGGACTGGACCAGGACTGGACACTGGACTGGACCAGGACTGGACACTGGACTGGACCAGGACTGGAGACTGGACTGGACCGGGACTGGAGACTGGACTGGACCAGGACTGGAGACTGGACTGGACCAGGACTGGATACTGAACACTGGATCAAGATTGAAGCTAGATAGGATCAGGATCAGTGAGCACAACGCAGGAGTACCAGGCACCTAGGGGACCTAGTTGTTCTGGCAACGTTAGCACTGTGCACAGGGTTTAAATTGGCTGGAGGACTGGAGAGGCAGAGTTCCATTGGTGGTTCAGAACATGTGACCGCAGGTAAGATGGCGGCGACAATGGAACGGAGGTCCCGCGGCGCTTTAGCGCTAGAACACACGTGGGACGACGGACCCGGGCAGCGGTAACATCAGGGTGAGTATCGGAGTCTGTCACTGTAATAGTGGTAGACTCCGGGAGACCACAGCGCCGGTCATTATGAATCTCTGCATTGTATCATTATAAATCTCTGCATTGTATAGAGGTCATTATAAATCTCTGCATTGTATAGAGGTCATTATAAATCTATGCATTGTATAGAGGTCATAATAAATCTCTGCATTGTATAGGTATCACTGAATTGACCATGGCCAGTATATGTTGCAATTGATTGTAGCACATTTTCTTTCATTTAATTGTCTATTCACAACCCAACCCACATGAGATATTAGTAGTACTCTCACTAAGGGTCTTTATTCTGCTGCACATCCACTTGTAGAATATCAGATATAAAGGTGTACTGATACTTTTGTGTTGACCTTATACACCACTTTATAAAACAGGCAACCTCCAGTGCTGTTAAACTACAAGTGCAATCATGCTTTGACAGGTGTGCCTATGCTGTTGGAGCATGCTGGGAGCTGAAGTTTAATAACACCTGGTTGCCTATGTTTGGTGTAAGCTTTAAAAGCTATAAATTCTACAGAGAGTTGTGCATAAAATACTAAATCATCACCAGTTTCTGAGACACTGAGACTTCCCCAACTGATAACAGCAATCATTCAAAATGCCAGATTGAGACCCTGCACGTTAGGCTTACTTACACAAGCCTCTTGCATAAGTAAGCCTAATGATAACATCAATGCATGCGTGCACCAGATGTTACTCTATGGATATCCAGGTGCACGGAACTTAGTCTTGTATGCTAGAAGATCCGTCCAACAAAGTGGTCCATCCCCTCCACCCACGTAAACTTTGCAAGATGGGCAGGGGAGGAACAAGTAGATTTTTCAGTGTAGGCTGGTTTTAAGAGTTCTGTGTGTACCAGCAGTTGAATGGACCTCTGATCTGCACGGGGCACTTAAAGTAGGCTTATGGCAGAATAACTGCTGCTTACTCTGCATGAGCAAGGGTAGTGACAGGGTAGTTGTCTCTCCTCTTCCATGCGAAATATCAGGCCTCTGTGCATATGGAAAGCGCACCAAGGTCTGAATCTGACCCAAAGTTATTTAATGAGTAGATAGACGTTAGCACTGAGTGAATATCTGACCACTTCCATGAATTTGTATGCATAAGCTAAAGATTTTCTATTGCACATGGCCTCTTGATGTCCAGGGACAAATATGAGTTACATGATGATTAATAATGATGATGTGGGATTTTTTTGTAAATGAAGGGCTTATAATTACATCTATTAGCCGTCTAACAGGATAAGCCTTTTTCTTATCTACAGTACAGTAGTCACATTCTTGTGAGGCTGCCACACAAAAATATAATTTAACATCTTTGAAGTGTTAAAAAAAAATAAAAAATGTATTGATAGCTTTAAATCTAAAGCCCTTAACAGTTATAATAATCAAGCCTCCCTAGTATAGATGGACTGTGGATAGTCATGTTCTCTTATCATTTCTGATGTGCGTGTAAAATGTTGTTGGTGAGTAGTCTGGATCAGCATGCAGTCTCTTGGCATGCCTATACCATACCTTCCAACATGACACATTCCATTAGGTACAAAATACTCTGCTCCTCAGTTTCCAAAGGTCAATTACTATGGTAACCAACTTTGTTGAAGAAGCAAACAGTTTTTTAAATATCAGTTAATTCATTTAAACCAGGTGATTGACAATTGGAAGCTCAGGAAAAGTTTAAATCGTACCTAATGGAATGGGTCATGTTGGAGGGTCTGCTATATCATATACTGCAATACCAAGTCCTACCTACTTGTGGTTGCAGCCTTCTGTCAGATGTTGACATTAGTGTTATCAGGCCAGATCCAATACCACTCCGCTTAGAGCTCCGATGGCGGATAGACATCGTATCCAGTGCGGTTAACACACAAGATCCGTGGACCCTACCTCAAATTTTCTGTTCTGTCCTCACTTAAAATGGGGATGGTGTGGAAGTTTGGATAGGGCGTAGAGACCTTTACATGCTCTCACTGTGTCATTTAAATATCTCCCCTCATTCAGCTAACGTACATGCCAAAAGCATCCTGTTCACCCAGCCCCACCAGACTTCCAATATAAAAGTGTGGATCAGGAGGATTCAGATCCGTACTGGAAGTGAGGCCAGTGCACAAAGACTCTTGCAAAAGCCCTTATAAAGATATGGGCAATGGACCAGATTCAGACTTACACAATATGCTTGTTTTCCACTTGCCAGGATTGGATCCAGTCCAATATATATAATGGTCAGCGATCGTTAAAGTTGTCAGATTGTGGCTTAATATAAAAAAAACTCTCCAAATCTGTAATAACAATTCTATATTTATAGTTTCTGTTTTAATGTACATCTCTATTTATATATTGGTGGTGGGGGACAACTAGACTTCAGCGTGATGCAATTAGTAGTACCTGCTAATGGGAGCTCTTTGTCCCCTGGAGTACGTTTGTTCAGTACAGTAAAAGATGCTTCATGCAGATAAAAGTGCCTCTTCAGCTGGCTTCCAAGGCTGGAGCTGAGAGCTCTTAAGGACCTTTGCCAACAGAGAAAAAGAGTCCACTACCTGCCCTGCCTGACCCCACCCACCTGAAACCACTTCGCATAAGACATCAATGAGAAGCTACATTTTGAGTGTCAGAGATAGCAGCTTCTGTTTCAGGCTAATGGATCTATTTATCTATTACTAAAAAGTGAGGGGAAGTAAGGAAAGAGCGATGTATTTGTTTCTAGTTTATTTTTCATTTCACTGTGATTGACTCATCGCAAATCCCGGATTCATATACATTAATAATCTACACTATGCACTGCAATATGTCGTCCTTTGTACCGCATCTCAGTTATGGTATTTCCTAATAACTTGTCTGGCTATAATAAACAAATATGAGTGACACTAATGGGAAACATGCTCCATTCACCTTACATTAGTAGTATGTATATGCCTTTAGCATAATGGGCCTGATTCAGAATTAAGAAGGTGCTTAAAATAAGAGAGGAAAGTCACTCCTGGGCTAAACCATGCTGATTTCAGGGGGAGTCAAGTTAATTGTATTCTTTGCATGCAGGGATATATCTTTGAATTGCTTACTGCACACAGATACTGACTAGCTTTACTATCACACTGTTATTTAGACTTGGGATAGGAAACATCACCTCTCAACTCTAATACTGTTTACAACAGATGAAATATGACTCCCCTGCAATCAACATGGTTTAGCCCAGGAGTTACTTTCCTCTCTTATTTTAAGCACCTTCTTAATTCTGAATCAGGCTCAGAGTCTTATTTAGGAATGTAATGAGGTGTACGGTTCATCAGTATATCAGAGCAGCATGAGAGAACAAGTAGTATTTGTGATGCACACATAGAAAATTAGGGTTTACAGTGCAAGATGGTTCCTCTGACCCATTGCAGCAATTTGTAGTTTTCTTCTGCTTGGAGCTTTAAAACTCCTAGAAACTAACCCCTCCAAGAAACATTTGGATATTCTGACTGGACAATACCTTCTCCCATCTGCAGAGGGCAGCGGCTCAGGCTCTCTGTGACATCACGTCCAAAATGTTGAGGACCATAAATGCTACTGAGAGAGCCATGCAAGAGGCCGTAGGGCATGAGAGTCAAGAGCCTGCCATTCCTTGCACCAAGCCAGAGGACAGCAAGAAGACACAGGCTGAATTACAGAGCTTAGAGGAAAATGTAAGGAAGAGGAAACCTATTGTGAAGAGAGTGCAACACTGACTATGCAAGGTTCCATCTCCAAATTCCTAGACTTGCCCTCAATGCTATTTCCTCCCTCCCTACACAACAATAGAATTAAGAACACAGCTGATAACCATAAAGTTTTTTTTGGAAAAGAAGATGTGGATTGGAAAATAATGAGCTTCAGACTGAGTAAAGAAAGGGGTTATTATGGCCATTTAACACTATATACTAAATTCTAATAATGTAATGCTCTCTAATGTTCTTGTTCCTCGTAGTATGCATTTTCCTTATATAACTATATACATTGAATATAGCATAAAGAACGGAACTCTCTATCAGTAATAACTGTGTTCCGCTCCCTTGCAGGTATATATGGTTGCAGATAAGACATATGGACTGGAGAAGAACCTTCAGGACCTGGAGGAACGGGCACTTCAGAGTGGAACTACAGATTCAGAACTTTCAGAACTAGAGGTTAGCGTGGCGTCTGCTATGGCGCAAGTGCAACAAACAGAGAGTGAGGTGAGAGTCGGCGACATGGCCCTCTAATTCTTTTTATTAGTGGGCAGCAATAATTATTTTGCTAACAGAGTCTGACTTTACATTAAAAATAAAGATGCCTTATAGATGTATATGCTATTAGGGTTTTGCATACCTATGGTTATACATCTGGTGTAGTTACAGTATACACTTCTTAATATTGTCATTGTAATTTTAAATATCACATATATCCATAATAAAGATGCAATAATCCACCATAATCATTGATAAAATCTTGCATTTTTGTATGACCACGAATTGTTACTTGATTACTGTACGAATAATGTTTGCTGTACTGTTTTGCCAGATGATCCAACAAATAGTATGAGAAGAGAATGATTTGCATGGTTAGCATTATCCCATTATTGCACATACGCTACGCAATAATTGTTCCTATCCGCTACAGTGTATGGTTGGCTTATGTTTATGTAATTAACTAAATTCATCCATTCAGCTCTCCGAACACAGGCAGCAGCAAGAACAAGAACCTTGCAACTACACACTTACAAATAGTGCACATACTCTTGCACCAATCGTGCACCAATATACATTGTGCACCACTAAATATTGCATCTCATATTTTATTTCCTCCTATTAGGTATCAGATATTGAATCCAGAATAGCAGCTCTCAGTGCTGCAGGACTCACTGTTTCACCATCAGACAAGGCCAAAAAGAAATCAAGCCCTAGGGTAAAATGCAAAATATATACCTTTTTTTTCTCATTTTAAGCAGATATTCGGCAAATCTCTCAGGGTGTGCTGGGGATTGGAGACTGAATACTAGTTTGGCAGCTCAATGTTTTCTTTGCTTGAAACTAAGATTATTATTCTTGTGACTGTTCTGAGGGTTTGTAATTCAATTCAATACAATATAACGAGAAGACTCACCAAGGTTAATAAATCCAATGTTTTTCTATTTTCCTTAGGATTGTAATGTTGGCCATATTACAGTAAAAACATGTGCATACGCATACAAAGTAATACCTGATATGAACAAATTTTGTTTTTGGCATAGTTAACTTTATTGTAATATTGAACAGAGAAAATGTTGTGACCACACTACAATCTGTACTAATACTGCCTACTTTCACACTTGGGGTCAGATTTACTAAGTTGCGGGTTTGGAAAAGTGGAGATGTTGCCCAAAGCAACCAATCAGATTCTAGCTGACATTCTCTAGTATGTAATAGGCAAATGAGACCTAGAATCTGATTGGTGCAATGGGCAACATCTCCACTTTTCCAAACACGCAGCTAAATAAATCTGGCCCTTGGTGTATACTCATTAATCCTCGTAATGAGTTCAAACAATACATTTAAGTAAAAAAAGAGAGACATATGTATTTACCATATAATTAGGCAACTAACACAAGCTGTACAAGAAGAAGTGGGTGAAGGAAAAAGCACTGCTATGCTGCTATATCTAAGATATAGGGCCTCATTTACTAAAGTCGATTTTTGACAGCGAATCTTAATCAATAGACATCACTGTGATTTTGCAGCAATTTCCCAAAAATCGCGGCATTTACTATGCCTGTATTTATGGCATCGATCTAGATTCGCCGTCGATGTTGATCAATTTTAAAATGGAGAAATCGACAAACTTTTCTATTGAAAAGCACGGCAATTCTCCATTTCAAAATCGGCATACGTTTTTCTATCACTTAGCCTGTCGACGCATAAATTACTATAAGGAAAAGCATGGCCATGTGTTTGTGGCCATGCTAATCCTTATAGTAGGGTAAGCAGCAGCCTGATAAGTGATAGAAGTCTACAATCAAATGTGTGATGTGTCCATCAAAAATGTTAAAAAGTCCCCAAATAAACATTTCATCATTACATGACCTAACAATACATTTTTAACCATGAATAAAATGTTTAAAAAATGTCCCTTACTGTGTATACAAAATTGCATGGTGGCCACCGTTTACAAATGTACACTATAGTGTATTTTGCATTAAAAATGTGTTATAAAATAATTAATTAAAGTAGCGACTCACCGTTTAGCAGTCATCTGTCTTGGAATAACTTGCTTGGATTTTCATCTTTCTGTGAAGATCTTCTTGTAATGTTGAGTGAAGATGCTTGTCAGCTTGCTTGAAGAGGTGGGTCTGGTGCTTGCAGCTGGTCTTTGGCATCTTCTGGCACTTGCCACGATGTCCTACTTCTTCTTCTTCTGTGTTCCGCTGCTAATAACCGGTCTGTCGATAGAGGGCACCCTTTTATAGAAAATATGATGTCATCTACATTATGGGGCTCTAGTGAGTGCTCTAGTATTTATGATGTCATATTTTCTTTAAATGGGTGCCCTCTAGCGACAGACCGGTCAAACACATGGCCATGCTTTTCCTGATAGTAGTATATGTGTCGGCAGGATAAGTGTGTCAAAAACACGTGTTTTTCTATTAAAGTGTGTGTCGCTTTCTATGAAAGCGCCACACAGAGGAGGCGCTTTTTTTTCCAATCCTCAAACATCGCACTAGAGGTGATTTAGTCAAATTGTCATTAATTAATCAACCGTGTTACATCTTTAATATTAGAAAGATCAGGACTGGGAGGGTATATCAATGTTGGTCTAGTTGGTTGTGAAAAAGTCCAAAGTCCCGGGACTTTGGCTTTAGTGAATATGACGATGGTGAAAAAATAGCTAAAGTCTTGGGACTTTGGGAAATTTGACCAACATCGACCTTAGTAAATGAGGCCCATAGACTCTATAGGTCAATGGTATAGGAAGGGGTATTTCAGATATTAGTGCTGCAGGAAACTAACATGGTTTTAAAAAAAGATAGCTGCTAAATTAACCAATCCCCTGACACGCTCCTATTTAAGACTGTGGATGCTCGCGGGATCGAGCAGCAGGGACCATTGATGTTCCAGGGATATCACAGGCTTTACCTTCTTATATAGTGATTTTATTCTGAGAAAAGTGTTAGTGTAAATTCCTCATTTAATTTTAACTAACACAAGCTATAAAAAAGAAAAAATTCTGACATAGACTTAAAAAGGTGAGGTCTGCACTATAAGCAGGCCCGAACCTTCCATGATGGAAGGCTTATAACAATATTTCTCACATTCCTTGGCTTTTTTTACGAGGTTTGTAGAATGTACACATTTAACTCTGCTGACATGTTTCTAGCATGCTGTTGCTCCAGCCATATCTCGAAGCACAGAACCTTTCCTGCCTTCATCTCCCGATCTACAGAACCTGACTCCCAGCGAAGTCAAGGTTAGTGGCATATGGGAATTGTAGTGTGACGTGAATTACACATATACATTTCTGAAATCTCAATGGTGAGGATTTCTGTTTGTGTCTATTTGTCTGTCTTAATGGACTCCAAAGTGAATGCTTGTAACCTAGTGTTTTTTTTTTATTTGGCCCTAAACATCTGTACATCTAAGTAACAATGTATGTTTAGCATCCCCCCTTTAATTCTTAAGATGTTTTCTTTTTTTTCTTTTGAAACATTGGTCCAGATTTACAGTTACGTAGTTTTCGTCTTAAGTATGTTGTTTTAAAAATTGAGCTACTACGCATGCGTAGTAGCTTATTTACGCTATCTACATACTATTTCTGTACATACACTGCTCAAAAAAATAAAGGGAACACTTAAACAACACAATGTAACTCCAAGTCAATCACACTTCTGTGTAATCAAACTGTCCACTTAGGAAGCAACACTGATTGACAATCAATTTCACATGCTGTTGTGCAAATGGAATAGACAACAGGTGGAAATTATAGGCAATTAATTAGCAAGATGCCTCCAGTAAAGGAATGGTTCTGCAGGTGTTGACCACAGACCACTTCTCAGTTCCTATGCTTTCTGGCTGATGTTTTGGTCACTTTTGAATGCTGACGGTGCTTTCACTCTAGTGGTAGCATGAGACGGAGTCTACAACCCATACAAGTGGCTCAGGTAGTGCAGCTCATCCAGGAAGGCACATCAATACAAGCTGTGGCTAGAAGGTTTGCTGTGTCTGTCAGCATAGTGTCCAGAGCATGGAGGCGCTACCAGGAGACGGGCAAGTACATCAGGAGACGTGGAGGAGGCCGTAGGAGGCAACAACCCAGCAGCAGGACCGCAACCTCCGCCTTTGCAGAGCATGTACTGGCCTCTCTCCTGGTAGCGCCTCCATGCTCTGGACACTACGCTGACAGACACAGCAAACCTTCTTGCCACGCATTGATGAAACTTTCTTGCCACAGCTCGCATTGATGTGCCATCCTGGATGAGCTGCACTACCTGAGCCACTTGTGTGGGTTGTAGACTCCGTCTCATGCTACCACTAGAGTGAAAGCACCGCCAGCATTCAAAAGTGACCAAAACATCAGCCAGAAAGCATAGGAACTGAGAAGTGGTCTGTGCTCACCACCTGCAGAACCACTACTTTATTGGGGGTGTCTTGCTAATTGCCTATAATTTCCACCTGTTGTCTATTCCATTTGCACAACAGCATGTGAAATTGATTGTCAATCAGTGTTGCTTCCTAAGTGGACAGTTTGATTACACAGAAGTGTGATTGACTTGGAGTTACATTGTGTTGTTTAAGTGTTCCCTTCATTTTTTTTGAGCAGTGCAGATTGCATAAGCGTAATCTACGTACAGAAATGGTACGTAGATAACGTAAATAATGCGTAGTAGCTCAATTCTTAAAATAACGTACGTAAGACGAAAGCATTTTTGTATATTGCGCAAATGTATAGACAGTACTCCTCCTCCACCGACCCTCCATTCTTCCTCCTAGCATATATCTCCCTTGTCCCAACTCACTCCTACCCTTTCCTTTGCTCTCTGGACCAGGGTCCTCTATCCTCATCTGTACCCCCTCTGCATCAATATTTGAATTGATTTGTATTTTTGTCTTGCTGTTAACTTTTTCTCATGACTTGTTTCATCCTTTACCAACATAGCTTATGTTTATGTTCACTCAATATTCATGTTATATCTATACATTATTCATAATAATAATATTGAACCTGATTCAGAAATGTGTGCGGATGGGGGCTCCCTTGACAGATAACATCTGCACATGTGCGCACCAGATGTTACATGTCGGACGTCCTTGCGTACGAAACTGATTTCCGTATGTGTGGACTTCTGTAGAAAGGTCCATCAAATATGCATGAATAAATCCTGCCACACAGGCGGGATTAGGCATGCAAATGATGGGCCAGGGGTGGAGAGCGGAACATCCGCACATATCAGCGTTCGTAAGAACACTTATCTGTGCCTATTACTTAAGGTAGGGTTCTGAACACTCAAATGTCCAGAACTCCATAAGAAGGAGGGGAGTGGCAGGGCATGCAGTCTCCTCTGTGCTTACTATCAGATTTACCTGCGCATGTAAGTCGCACGTAAATCTGAATCAGGCCGATTGATACTAAAATACAGCAAGTATTCTGGGTCTAGGTGTGTAAGGCATTCAGGTGTCCATTGTTACCATGCGACCGCAAGTTCTTTTCCAGGGTGTGGATTATCTAATTTTGTGTCCCGTTCCCCTACAGATACTGTCCTTGCAGCAGGCTCTCAAAAAAAAGTTTAATATTGACGCAGACATGTCAGGTGAGTTATCTCAGTGTGTGTCTCCAACCTGTAAGCGTGACCCTATTGTCTGTGGCCAGCACCAGAGAACCAGGATGGAATTCTGGATCCAGATTCATCCTGGTAGTGAATCCGATGGTGGGGTGGGTCAGAGCAAAAAGTAGAAGCTCTGACTTTGAGGACTGATCATCATATTGGGACTTCATCTTGTTTAGTCTGAGCTTTTCCAGTGTGTAAATATGTGAATGGTACTTCTAAACCTTCACTGTTTTAGCACATTGGGCCAGATCCAGACCCAAGCGTAATCACTGGTGTCGTGTGCCGGCACACCCCTTCGTCCGTAGTTACGCTCTTGATACTAGGCTGGTAAGTACATTCACGGTTACGTGCCATAACATCTGCCGTGCGCATGCGCAGTGCATACAAAATAGCGTTTTTACGTCTCTGGCTAGCGTAAATACACTGGCGGACGTAACTTTGGATCTGGCCCATTGTAGCTTCTGGCATTATTTTTCCCCCACAATTGATGTATAGCAATACCATATTTGTATTTGATACAGTAGAAGAAATATTGTGACATACATATGGGACACACATTCACAAATAGCAGAAATATATCATTTGATCTGGTCATAAAACAATTAATTTGAGTAGATAATATGAATAATGCTTTTTTTCCACATAGATCACAATTAATGAGCAGTGAGATCAGGGGTGTATCTATGGGTCCAGCGCCCCTGGCAAAGTAAGGGACTGGCAAACCCCCCATTTACTCCCAGTATTCCCATCATGTGCCTCCACCCCCCAGTACTCTAATCATGTGCCTCCAGCCCTTCCCCCCAGTACTGTCATCATGTGCCTCCAGCCCCCCCATTATCCCATCATGCATCTCCACCCCCCACCCCCCCAGTCAAAATTAAAAGTGCATCTTTTACATGGGGAAAGCCCCACTCTCCCCTTTAAAGTTTTCTTACCTTTCAGATCATCCAGCGAGTGGAACTGTGGCCACAATATGACGTCCTGCGGTGGCTGAGACTGGGAAATGAAGTCCCGCGGTCACAGCCTGTGACAGCCCAGTCTCGGCCACCGCGGGACTTCCTATTCCGACCGCAGTCCCGCTCGCTGGATGATCTGAAGGGAAGAAAACTTTAAAGGGGAGAGGGGAGCTGCAGCCTAGACCTTATTTTAACATCCAGCCGCAGTCTGACTCCAGACCAGCAGCGCTGGTCTGGAGTCAGACTGCGGCTGGATGGTAAAATGTTTCAAGTAGGCGATACTACCTCTTAGCCAAGGAGGGCGGTGCCCCCCTTTGGCTGGTTCCCCTGGTGGGTGCCATCCTGGCTAGTGTGTAGATACGACCTCTGAGTGAGATGGAATGTCCCATTTCAACATGGATCAAAAACCTCTAAAATGACCTGTGTTATATATGGGTAACATTAATGCAGGGGATCACGTGCAGCCACTGCAGTTCAGGGTATTCTGGATCGGGTGTGAGTCGGCAGTAAGAATGAACCTTTTTGCGAAAAGGGCCATTTTCTACCAGACATTTTTTAAATGGCTCAGAAATTGATTGCTCCTCCGCGAACCCGCAGTGGCAATTGGTATTTTCCCAACCCCATCCCTTATCCTAATTCTCACCCTAACCCTCCCCTTCCATTACCCTAAGGCTCTCTTCCCCGCATCCTGACCCAAGGATTCTTTTCCTTGAAGCCTGACCCTAAGACTCCCTTCCCCGCAGCTTGATCCTACAAATCCCTTCCCCACAGCTTGACCATAAGACTCCCTTCCCTGTAGCCTGACCCTAAGACTCCCCTCCCTGCAGCCTGACCCTAAGTCTTCTCTCCTTGCAGCCTAACTCTAAGTTTTCCCTCCCCACAGCCTAACCCTAAGACTCAAAAGAAAAGGACACACATATAATACACCACCCGTTGCATCAAAATCCAAATTTATATGCAATGTTTATATGCAATGGTTGTGAAGGTTTTAAAAGCGCACACCTAAGAATTTCTCAGAGCCAGTTGCAAGTTTTAAAAGATCATATATTTATTTCTATATATAAAAGCTAGGTGAAATATAAAGTAGACATATATTTATTCACAAATATTAGTTATAACATTTTGATGGTGTGCACTTGAACTATGAAGAATAGAATTTGTTGCAGTGGACTTCCTAAATAAGTCAGTGCAAATCCTACCATCATTGCCTACATACAACGTAACATCCAGGAAGTCTACTTTCTGTTGGCTCCTGGTCATAGTAAGTTTAAGATTAAGCTCGTTGTCATTGAGCTTATTAATAAACTCATCCAAAAGAGTGACGTCACCTTGCCAAAGTACCATGATATCGTCTATATAGCGGAGCCACATGAGGACATGGGAGGTCCAATCCTCATGTGACTCCGCGAAGACGATGGTACGTTCCCACCAGCCAAGATATAAGTTGGCGAACGATGGGGCACATGCTGTCCCCATCGCCGTTCCTCTAAGCTGTAAGTAGAAATTGCCATTAAATAAAAAATAATTTTTGGTAAGAACAAATCTTAATAATTGTATGACAAAATCATTATGCGGACTCGAGGCAGCGGCATCTAGAAAGAATTTTACAGCATGGATTCCATTCTTATGTGAAATACTAGTATATAGTGCCTCCACGTCCAAGGTTACAAGCCACATATCTCGATCAACAAATATACCATCAATGTGTGTTAACAAATCAGTCGTATCCCTAATAAATGATGGTAGGGACGAGACAAAAGGACGGAGGAAGGAATCTACATACTGACTTGCTCTTTCTGTCAGGGAATTATTCCCTGATACGATCGGTCGCCCTGGTGGGGAGTCCACACACTTGTGGACTTTTGGCAAGAGGTATAGTGACGCCACTCTAGGGGAATGTACTTGTAAGAATTTTTTACATTTTTCAGTAATAATAAGATCTAATCTAGCTTTATCAATAATCTGATTGTATATTTTCAAAAAATCATCTGTAGGATTGAACAGAAGTTTACGATAGCAAGCAATATCATTCAGTTGGCGTAATGCCTCACTGATATACATCTCCTTAGGCCATAATACGACATTTCCTCCTTTATCGGTCTCTATATACTGCTTGCTTATAATATGAACTTGATTCATTGTAGGTCTTGTGTATAATATGTGTTTATAGACACTTGTGAATAAATATATGTCTACTTTATATTTCACCTAGCTTTTATATATAGAAATAAATATATGATCTTTTAAAACTTGCAACTGGCTCTGAGAAATTCTTAGGTGTGCGCTTTTAAAACCTTCACAACCATTGCATATAAATTTGGATTTTGATGCAACGGGTGGTGTATTATATGTGTGTCCTTTTCTTTTGTTCTAAATTAAAATAGAGGTTGATATGCTGCACCCTGTAAGCTGACACTTTACAAGTATTTATGATATACAAGTTATTTTCTGTGCAATATTTTTCCTTTGTCTAACCCTAAGACTCCACTCACCGCAGCCTAGTCCTAAGACTTCACTCAACTAACCTCGCGTCTGCTGTGGCAAGTCTCTGGCTGGTGTTCAGTCGGCATACTTACCCATTCATTAAAAAAAACGTCTAATTTTGGCAGATTTTCAAAATACAGACAGATGAAAATGAGCTATCGGCTATCTGTATTTCATAAATCTGATTTTCTTAGCGGAGAACGGAACCCTTCTGGATCATACCATGTTCCATGAAGACAAGTTGCTGTGAAGGGGTCAATGAAACATGGGTTTCCCCATGTGCTGACAATCTCTGTCTTATTCTTTACATACAACTAATGAAGCTTTTATACTTTTTCTCTAATGCAAAACCTTAGCTAAAATTGAAGGACTTGACCTATGAGACTTCAATTAACTTCTTTATTGCAATTGCAATTTTATAGAAGCATATCTCACTAATTAATACAGTCGTCTGTCTGGCCTCATTGCCCTGTCTACTTATATAACAAATACCATTCAGGATCAAGTGATACCGCTAACATTGTTCTACTACTACTATCGCTCCATTCATGAATAATATTCTTCATCTTTAAGGAAGAATGTAAAGGAATGTGTGTACATAAATATAAGCAGCCAAGCGCTACTTGTTACTGAACACAGCAATTATCTATCTGTGTTTGCACAACTGACATTATTACCTTGAAGTTTGTCTCTCTCCATAATTCATTTAAACAATGTTTTTTTTGTCCTATATTTCCATATTCACATAAGACATGTAATTCTTTAAAAATAAGAAAATAATTGACAGTTACATGATTTTTATTTTTCTTATATTTCAAAAACCTTGTGTTATGGGTGTATAAAATGATCAAATTGTCCAAGTTGCCAATTGTTAATCTTGGTCCTGAAATACTATATCTTCTACATAGTATTTACATGATTGAGGACATGGGGCCTGATCCAGAGCTACGGCCGCAAGCGATCGTACGCCGATCGTAAGCGAAAATTCAGCAGAAAAAACGCACTACGCATGTGCTGTATGACAACTTCCGGTCGACCGAAGGACATGATCGTACAGCGAGCATATTTTCAGCGTATTTTTCGCTCAAGGGGCGTGCGTTTTGTACGACGATAGTCTGGACGCTCGAGTTACTACACAGAGGCGGGGATAGCCATTTAAATTGTACAGTATGGGTGTGCTAAGCCCAGTACGACCAGCGTATCGGTACGAAAATTCGCACGTACGCTGGAAAATCTTAGGGTAGGGTTCAGCCGCCGTAAGCAGGTACAATCAATGGGAGTGTTATGGGCGTGAAAGTTTATACGCCCGGGCGAACGTACGCTACGCTCGCGATCGCTTGCGGCCGTAGCTCTGGATCAGGCCCATGGTCCTCCCAGCACTGCCATCAGCACAATCAAAACTTTTAATAGTTGAAACGCAAAAGAGTTCTGTAACTTCCCTGGGGCACATTTGGTGTACACATAAAATACCTCTAAATAACCATTGTGGACCTGATCCCATCCTCTGTGGTGTTCCATATGCAGAGGTCAGTAAGTCTGCACTTGAGAGGCCAGTGAACTCCCCTGTCACCCCTTTCCCCCTCACATATGAAGTTCTGGACACTTACGTATCTGGAGCTCTACCGAAAGCAGATTTGTGTGGAAGTGCCTTTTTACCGCCCACTCTTCATCATCTGTATGCCTAACCCTTTGTGGGGATTTAGCATGTGGATCTAGAGTGAGGCCCCATCGGAAGGATCTCCTAGAGCACGGAAGTAACATATTAACATAACGGATTGTGTTTCCTTCTAATCATCATTTATCTCTTTTCTTTCTTTTGTTTCAGATGAAATGTTGGAGCGGAGTGCCCTTTACCGCGGCTCCCTGACACAGCGAAATCCAAATGGAAAGAATAGAAAAGTTGACCGCATCTTTTCTGTAAGAACCATGATAATTGGCTGAGAGGTGGCTGTATGCATTACAATTGCAGTTATGATAGGTGGACATAAAGTCTTAGAGATGCGCACATGATTTCTACAACATATAGCACTTATATATTCCCATAAAGAACCATAGGGGGTTTAATTCATTCTCTTGTGCTATTTTGTTGACATGAAAGTGAACCTCATTGAGGTTTGCATATTATGTAATAACAAGTCAAACAAAACAAAGGCTGAAAGTTATTATATTTCTTGCAGAAACCTGTCCTCAGCCAGAGATGAAACACGGATCCCAGCTTTCTATGCTTCCCCTACACCAGGAGTCCTGGATACTGAGGCTTATGGCTGAAACTCAGTAGAAGCGTCTTATTTATCTAACCATGTGTGCTCCACAATGAAACTATATCTAAAGGTCCACAATATAATACACACAGTTGCATTTTAAGTGTAGATACAGAATAAACAAAATATTAGTATATTTTTCTAATAATTCACTTGTTCCATATACTATACAAGTCAGACATGTTACTGCCATACACTGAACAATGTCTTCATTTACACTGAATCTGATCCTATCTGTTGGTCCAGGTGTCCTTTCATGCACACTGTCATGACAATAGACTAATGTTTAGGGGAAGTAGACATAACAGAGATCATGAGAAGCAGACAGAAATATCATTAAATCAAATCATGGCAATCATCAACAACCAGAACTTTCTTCTTTATTTTAACATATTTGTTATTTTTGTGTAATGTTCTAGAATAGTATTACTGCATGATATGCATGGCAGATGTTCACTCTATGCTTTATGTAATGACAATTCAGCACCCTGTTAATATATATATATATATATATATATATATATATATGTATGTATGTATGTAATTGGAGTCACTCAAGAGACTGTGTAATATTTGAAAAAAATGCCCATCCAGCTAATTTACTGATTCTGACGTTTTAACCGGACGACACCCGGTTTTCTTCAGGGTGAACAAAAAGACAAATTTTGTTCACCCTGAAGAAAACCGTGTGTTGTCCGGTTGAAACGTTGGAATCAATAAATTAGCCGGATAGACATTTTTTTTTAAATATTACACAGTCTCTTGAGTGACTCCAATTACCTTTTTCCTATTGACTTTACCTACCGGAAAGCACCTTGAGCAAGCTTACTGTGTTTATGAGGAGTGACAATCCCTACTGCTAT
>WWET01000798.1:418518-428792 GCA_011038615.1 Limnodynastes dumerilii | reverse complement strand
CTTAACGAAAATCGGCCGTTCGGGCCGGAGCCTCACCCCCATACAAAGTGGGTGGGGGGAGGCATTTAAATTGGACAGTGCAGTCTGCGTGTTCATAGCCATGCAGCTATGAATGTACAGATTTAGCTATCCTATATACTGCACCAAGGTGATTAGTAAACTCTCCCTGATCTCCTCTATGTAGAAGTATTCCGCATTCCGTGGTGAGTGGGCCAGACCCCCGTTCAGACACACTGAATTACTTACAGCATAGGTAAGACGACTGTCTTTATTAAGTCTGGATCCAGCCCATGGCTCTTAAGCATTAAAAGTTTTTTCATGCAGAATCTAATAGATACACAGTTTTCTCACATCTGCAGGTGCAAGTACATTATAACCCATCGTTTCCATCCCCACACCAGTTTCCTTACATTTGCAGATATTAAATATCTTAGATCTGATACAGACTTAAGGGATTAATCGGTTTATTCGCCTCCATTGTGGTGGCTAATGTATGTATCCACACGCAGGAGAACAGGGCATCCCCCTGCACAACTATGTGCGGAATGCATTTATGTGGTCTGGGAGATACTTTAAGTATTCTGCACACACCTTTGTGCAAGCAGAATACCGAATCGGAAGTAAGGTCCTAGCCAAGCCTTACGTACAATCGTACAGATTTAAATAGCAATATCCACCCACCATAAGTATCTCGTATGCACGATGAGTGGGCCCACCTGCAGAATTCTGCATCGGACAGATGAAGTCGGATGCAGAATTCCATGTACTGCACAGTACATATGGACAGGCAATTGTTCGACATACGGAAATCACCTTCGTTATTAAATTAGGATCTGGCCCCTTTAGTAAATTCACGCCCTTTAACTAATTGGTAACCAGCCTCACTCTCTTCCTTACTCTTTGCACTCTTTAGCATAAAGAAGGACTAATTCGTATTTGGGGTCATTTCATTTTAAATGTAGAAGTGAAATTTATTTGTTCTATAATGATTTACAGTAGATCATTTAGAGCTAGATTTACTAAACTGTGGGAATTGAAAAATGGAGATGTTGCCTATAGCAACCAATCAGATTCTAACTCTCACTTTCCCTTTACATGCTAGAGAATGTCAGCTAGAATCTGATTGGTTGCAATGGTCAACATCTCGACTTTTCTACTCCCACAGTTTAGTAAATCTGGCCCCTAGTGCCTTCTCCAAAAACGTAAACTTACACAGTTATTGTTGTATATCTAGATGGCCTATATCTGTCATTATATGGACACTCATATTTATGTGCTTAGTCACGTGCAATAAAACACATGCAGTTTGTACAGACTGGTTAATGCATCAAAACACTTTCTTTTTTTCAGTGTTTATAATAGTGTCTGAATATAGGCACAGTAGTTTTATTACATTTATCAGGTTATAAGATAAATTCTTAGTATAATAATTGCGTGTTTAAATGGTATTTAGTAATGTACAGTCTGCACAAACTGCAAAGCTGACATATTCCAACTACTTACAAAATGTCACTTTGCAAAACCCTAGATCCAGTCCATAAATAAAAATAACCCACTGCCCAGATAACTCACTAATTACAATGCATGTATTATGTATTCATGTGTTCAAACATTAAGTGCTGCTCCTATGCATATCACTATGGATCCGCAGTTATTTCTTCCACTTCCTATCTTAGCATCCATGTGGCACCCTCCCATCAGCATAATAAAGATCATCAATAGAGGGAATCCATCCAAGCAATTTTTTTTTCTTTTCTTTTTCATGATCTACAGTACTGCAATAGTAATGTATTGAATTAAGAATGAAACACATAATTACATATATGCTGACACACACATGCACACACACACACACACACGCGCGCGGGTAGGTTGCAAAGGGGCGCCTAATGATACTTCTGGAAGTCTATGCAAGTGCGGCACATAGGGCCAGATCCCGAAGAACGTACGAAGGGGAATTACCGTATTTCCCCATGTATAAGACGCACCTTTTTTAGAATAAATCCGGGTCTAAAAACTGGGTGCGTCTTATAAAGGGGATGCCCGCAGCACACTTACCTTTGCTCTCCCTCCGGCTCTCTCCCCCCCGCGTCGCGCTCTGCAAATGATGCCAGCGTGACCTAAGGTCACATCAGCGTCATTCTGCAGAGCGTGCCGTAGGGAAGAGAGCCGGAGACAGCCGGAGGAAGAGCAAAGGTAAGTGTGCTGCGATGTGATTGGAATGAATGAATGAATGGATGGAAGTGAAGGCTGGACATGGAGGGGGAACAAAGGCAGGGTGGGCATACACAAAAAGGAGGCAATAACACTAGCTGGACACAAATAGAAGGGGCAATAAGACTGGATGGACACTAATGAAAGGGGCAATAAGACTGACTGGACACAAATAAAGGAGGCAATAAGACTGGCTGGACACAAATAGAGGGGGCAAGAAGACTGGCTGGACACAAATTGAGGGGGCAAGAAGACTGGCTGGACACAAAGAGGGGGCAATATGGCTAAAGGATAAGTTCAATAACTTTATGTAATACATTTTTTTTTACATTTCAGGCCCCAAAATGTATGTGTGTCTTATACATGCGAGCATCTTATACATGGGGAAATACGGTTCCTGATAGCATAATTCCCCTGTCTGGTAGGTTGTGCTCATGTGCCCAACCTTACAATGATTACGTACCGTAACTATGTTACGTACGCCAGTGGTTATGATACAGGGGCTGCAACCCTATTTTACGATGGTTGTATCTCCGCCATAGAGGCCGCAAACCTAGTCATAAATTTTAAGGTAGGAATCTATTACGTAAGTGTCCAGATTTTACAACCTTGAGCGGGGAGTGCAGTGTATAAGCACAAGGCAGTCAAGCTCAAGGTAAATGTGACCATATACATTGCACAAGGGCTGGGTAGCACACTCTAACATATCATGGAAATGGTGGTTATGGTTTGTGCAAACACTACACTGACAATGCACATGCACTAAAATGTGAATTTAGGCAAAAAAAAATGGAGCAAAGTATTAACCCCCTGGATTTAGACCTTTGGCTGATGCAATTGCATGAGCAAATCCATTACTTTACACTGACTACATGCTTCTACCTTTCCCACCCACAACATGACTTTCCGAACACAAGCATTTGCAGTGCAAGTTGCATGTGTGTCTGGAGCGTCTGTTTCATTATAAAGGATCAGCTGTATTATTCTTATATTGTCAGAAGGTTCCAGAACAATCATATATATGCAGCAGGTGAATAGGTGCTGACACTGATAAAAAAACAAACAAACAGTACCTGAGACATTTTACAGTTTTATACTGTTGGCAATATCTTCTACTTTCTTTGTCACAGATCCGGACATTGACCCATCATGGTACACTGGTCGTGGCATCCGCCCAGTGGGTCGCTTCGGAAGGAGGGGCACTGCCTGGGAAGATGCTCAGAAGTCCATGTATAGACCACTGGGACAGACATGTGTCCCAATAGAAGACAGTTCTGAATTCAATGCTGACAACTAAAATGAAATTCAGTTACTATGTACTGTATACATGAACTGGATGTGCTACCCTATTAACATTCTCATTGCCAGTGTGGAGCCTCTAAGTCCATATACTGTATATTAGAAAATAGGCAACAGGTTTCTTTGTCCTTGCAAAGATCACACCTCCTGATGGACTGGCTGTGCTGGGGGCAGGAAAGCCACCTGCTGTTTAAATAAAGTAAAATAAGCCACCAGGCAGCATCTCCCCCCTCCCCTGGGTAAAATGTGCCAGTTTTCCCCTGCCTTCTGAGTTCCACTGTCATGTTCAGATTATGGAAAATAATAATGATTTATTTACAACACAATATCAAAGGAAACCTTTATGAAAATAGTTATGCAGAACACAGCTGATATAACAAAAAAAAGCCAATCAGACATTAGCTTTCATTGTACTTAATTCATCATTATAAAAAACAAATAATGCAGTTTTACAGTATGTAACCTGTTTTTCTACAGGATGTGTAGGTATATAACATTTACATAGTTGTCAGCTTATAAACTGTACAGTAAGGTCAACCAGAATATTATTCAGTTACATCCAAATTTTAATGTACCAACAAAATATCTGTATTGAGTTGTGAATGCTTCTAATATGTCCAATGTCTTTCATGCAAGTATAAGACTCTGTCACTCTACTAGTGGTAGTTTGAAAGCAGATAAACATACACACACATAATGCCAACATTAAAAGGGCTTCATACAGGTTTATACAGTCTCCAGAAGATTATGCCCAGTGCCCAATATGTGAGCTATCCAAACATCAACAAAATGAATACATGTAATATATTCTGAACTGTAATATATTCTGAGGTTTTAATGCAGAAAATGATAGATAATTTATACTAATGTATGTTTTTTTTTCACTGTAGTCCAAGTTTGTTTAATACAAATTTAATTACAAAACTTTTATTGTTTCATTCATTTTTGTTTTTTTCTTCCCCATGCATTGGTTAAAAATGTAAGCACTGACATTTCAAAATAGAATAATATTTTATAAATCCTAAAATAAAAATAAATGACTGTAAAACAGATTTTGTGATTGGACTGTGCAGTTCTGATTTAGCTTCTTCTCAGTTTTGTTGTAAATTTGTCCTTCTGCAGATTGTACAATGATTGAATCTGCACTTCCACTTCTATCTATCTATATTACCATGAATTATGGTCACCATTTACCTGTCCACCTTTATCAGCACACTTTTCTCTTTTGCACACTAGCCCAAAAGCTAACATGTTCCCTGCCTGTTAAGCTGTGTTCACATTCCGGCATTTCACCCAATTATTGTGACAATCACACAATTAAAGAGTGTTTGGAGAATAACCTATTAGTGTTTACGCTCCCATGTAGGACAGCTTTGATTTGATTTTATAACCTTCCTTATTTTTCAATGATCAGCAACATCAGAAGAATAGATGGTAAAGGGAGATGTAAATCACAGATCAGAGTAAAGCCAGCTTTAGTAAAATATCTCAAAGTATTTTTGCACTGTACATACAGAAAAACACCACAAACCTATCGCGCCCCTTACAGAACAAAGCGTAACCCAAGCGCAAAGGTGTCTAAAGGGTGTACTGAGGAAGAGAAGGGATGGAGGCACGTAATTAATGTCCAGTAAGGGTGTGTAAAGGAAAGTTCTCCTGACCCAGATCTGAACACAGACGTAAAATAAGAACGCTTTACGTACCAGGGCATCTCTAAGGCCAGGGGGCTCACCTTCCACAACCTATTTCAGACTCTTTTATGAGAATGTGACAATTCCAATTGACATATTCCAAAGTGACAGAAATCCCTGCCGGAGTATTATGTGCGTGTTTTTTGTTGCGCTCAACTGCTGTGTGCCTGTATGCCAAGGGCCTGTATGCCAAGTGCTTGCAATCCAAAGGCACAGTAGTGTGTGTCCCTGGCTCGCACACAGGCCACGCCACTTTTAAAAACACATGATGCATGTGGATTTGCGCTCAGATGGATTGGCCCAGTGTGTACTCATGAACTTGCAACCTCATCAGGACTATCAGGCCTATGTTATATTTATATATATATATTGCATCTTGTAATTATATATATATATATATATATATATATATTCTTCCTTCTGCGTTTCCAAAAACCAGTAGTTCACAGGCTCTAGATAGGAGCAGGTATCAGAAAAATGTATAGGCGGGATTATTAAATATGTATGTGCACTAAGTGGTAGCAAAATAACAAGTAAGATAGTGCAAAGGATGTGGTTATTGTGTGATGCATAATCCCAGTCATGTAAGGAAAGAAGCATGAAGAAATGATGGAGACATTTATGGATGTTCAGATGAGTGGAGCAACACTCTGGTAGAGAGTCATTTATATAAAAATGTTTTATTAGTAGATCAATTTACATACAGATATTAATACATGTGCTCCTGAACTTTGTAATACAATTAATTAATCATGACAAGCTTATTTGATGTCTGGTACCTGTTGTTCAGAATAAGATGTAAATATAGTCAACATACCAGAGAAATATTGTTGATAAGATATATACAGAGTAACGGTTACGGATACTGATAATGACATACACCAGCCACAAAGAAAGATAAGAGCAGTTTAAAAAAGAAACTTTATATACTCTACAATACTATTGTGATCTACTTTTCCTTAATGCTGTATTGTTGTTGTCAAAATAAAGAGGAAAGAAAGAAAAAAAAAAAAGAAAGGAAAGGAAGGGCCAGATTTACTAAGCTGTAGGTTTGGAAAAGTGGAGATGTCCATAGCAACCAATCCGATTTTAGCTGACATTCTCAAGAATGTAATAGTTAAATGAGATCTAGAACCTTATTAGTTGCTATGGGCAACATCTCCACTTTTACAAACCCAAAGCTTAGTAAATCTGCCCCTAAATGAGGAAGGAAGGAAGGAAGGAAAACGTTTTATACATAACATATTAGTGTGGTGGTACATTGAAGTCAGAAGGTCTTGCTTATGATATTTTTGTTTTACCTCTGAAACAAAACAAAGATGTTTTAAATAAACACCAAATATATTTTCTGTAATTTCAATAAAAATACAACTATGGGCCTGATCCTGACCCCCGCATGCTTTCTGTACGTGCAGGGGTCTGTCAGTCCGCACAAGAGAGGGGAGTTAACTCCCCCTGTCACTCCCCTCTCTCGTGCACATATATGTGTGACTTACGCTGCCATAAACTTACGATGCATGTAAAACGCACGTAATATTTGGGGGGTGCATTCTCCCTCCACTCAAAACACCTCACTTATGCACTATGCACTTATGTTATATAGTCACCTCACCTTTTACCTCTCTTGGATTAAAAGCATATATACGGTATTTTCCACAGGAATTACTGTCCACAATCCGGATTGCTTCTTAAAGTGGTATTTATTCACAATACAATTTAATAATCAAAAGCGGCAAGTAAAACTTCTAAAACTTTAAAAATCTTCGTGTTTACACTTCAGCCATCAATCTCTGCTGGAGCTCAAGTGTGACAGGTCTGTAATTGCAGCACTGACGGGCCCGATACAATGTTGCTAAACCTCACACAATACTCACATATGCTAGAAGATCTGACTGAACGGATTGCTACTGACCCACAACCTACGGGTTTCAACATATAAGTCTTTCTAGAGGTAAAAGGTGAGGAGACTATATAACGGGAGATAGAGGCTGGGACCTTTTATTGGTTGGCTGCACTAGGGCCGCTGTGCCCGCTCTCTCTGCTCCCTCCCAAGCTCTGCTTACTGGCGAGGAGGGAGACACGACGGAGAAGGGAACCACCATTGCAGATAGGACCAAAGCAAAATTGACCAGGCACATTAGCAAGAGAATAAGATTGTGAGTTACACACTCTGGAGAAACATTCAATATGTATTGAACATACTACACCATATTTTGAGTCTATTTTTTCCTTTCATGTGATCCGTGATCCGGTCAAAAGAAGGAGGATAAATCGTGGGAAGGAGAATATACGGCTGGAACATAACAAAAAGAAAGGAGACAACTCATTGTGGACAATAACTGCTTTATTGTGGACAGAACAATTTCCTTACCAACCTCCATACAGTGAGTTTGATTGAAGAAAGTATCACTTAGATTAGATTTGGAATATCAACGCTGTATTTTCATGTGTGCGCTTTTGCTGACTCTATGGTATTTTACTGATTTATATTTTAGTATCAAGGGTTCCTTGGTACATTTAGGGGTGAAGTGTTAAACATCCCCTTATTTATAGAGTTTTTTAGCTGCCCGTGTTTTAGGCTCGCAAGAAGTATTATCCCTATCATTAGATAATTGGCTATGTTGCGTGTAAAAATAAGTAACAGCGTCAAAAATTAAACATTCTACGGCATACCGCCTCTAGGCTGTATGACTTACATGTGGCAAACCCAACTGATGACACCCTCAGAGATTATCGAGAAGCGTGGCAGGTTTTGGAGAGCTTCGTAACACTGCAGGCACACACACAAATTGATTTTACCAAGCATAAGTTTTACAGGTGGGGGGGCAAGGCAGGTAGGCTGTTGGCGAACTTATCTAAGAGGGATCACATATGGGGTCATGTAGTTTCTATTAAAGATGAGTACACCAACTTCATTTATACAAAATCCAAAGATATTGCTGACTCCTTTCAGAAATACTATACCACCTTATATTCGGCAGATACAATTGACCCATTAACCATGGACCAAGTCCTGAAAATCACTTCCTGCTAGCAGGAAGTGCCAGCGCTACTGAGGCTATTACCCAGTGCCTGAAGTATCGTGAGAACATGATTTCAGGCACTGGGTAATAGTTTTTTCTCTGGTTATTTTTTTACCGCTGGCTGCTGTTTTAGCGCAGCGGTAAAAAAATAATTGAATTGGCGAATTTTTATCGCTCAATTGCCGGCGAAGGCGTCGTATTTTTACAGACGCAAACTTTTTTAAAACTTCGCCGGCATTTGAATCGGGCCCTGTGAGTTATCAAACACAACATTAATCATGAGGTCTCTTACAGAACCCTGCCTATGTAGAATTCCGTTGTTGATTTTAAGTTACATATGAAGTGTCATCTCATCTCTGTGTCCCATGG
Organism: Limnodynastes dumerilii; assembly: GCA_011038615.1. NCBI lineage: Eukaryota > Metazoa > Chordata > Amphibia > Anura > Limnodynastidae > Limnodynastes > Limnodynastes dumerilii. The sequence continues at coordinate 420,196 of WWET01000798.1, read as the reverse complement.
GGTTGCTGTCAAATCATGAAATCGGTACCCAGCCCATAATAACCTCATAATATAGTATTATGGGGCATATAAAGCCCTACCTTTTATGGAAGAATTAAGAACTCAATTATTATTATTAACTATTTATGAATAGAGCACCATATGCCCCAGTAACAGGATATTATATGCAAAAACTAATTAACAGAAGTAATTAATAATAGAATAGGGCTCAGGTGTAAACTTACATTTGGCTCTTCACTATACTATAGTTTGTATAGAAGATGTCATCCATTATACCACTGCAGGTGGGTTGGCAGTTGGGACTCAAAATATCACTTTAATTGCTGCCTCAGTAGACTGTATAAATATAATACATTTAATAAGGGAGGCTAATATTTTGTCTCTTGAACAACTTTTGTCTCTCCAAGTGTTGTGAATCTAAGAATCTCAGCATGCTTTAAGGCCTCAATGCAATTTGCTGTGAAGACGGAAAATAGCTTGTGGTGTGCTTTTTTCTCCATCTATTACAGTAGGAAAAATTCACAGATTTTTATGCTTACCTCTATGGGATGCGCATAAAACTTCACAAAATAAATTAGCTGGATTTGCTTCACACTGCACATAACACGGTGTGCAAAGCTAATTGAATTGAAACACACAAGAAACAATAGACTTCAGCTAAGGTCCCTTATGTCCTGGTCATTGGTCAAGCCAGTGGTAGATTTGGATCCTAAAGTTGCCCTGGAATTTTTTTGGGAAGTGACCTCATGTGAGTGGAGTCAACACAAAACATGTGCAAAAAACAAATGAATGTATTCTCTCTGCATGCAAAAATGTAAATAGTTTGACTCCCCTGGAATTCAACATGGTCTTGCCCAGGTGTAAATTTCCACCAGTTTTTTCACTCTCTGCATCCAGTTCACAGTTATTGTATATAATAGCGTGTGCTGCAATTTAAAATGTTAAATGAAGTGTTAAAATGTTAAACGGCAATATGGGAACCAGTTTATGCTAAAACAATCTATGTTTATGGAAGTTGAAACTGTTTGCATCCATTAGGTAGGAAAAATCTCCACAACTCTTGATTAAATGAAGATATCATTTCGGGCCAGATTTACTAAGCTGCAGGAAAGGAAAAGTGGAAAGTGGAAAGGAAAATTTTAGCTGACATTCTCTAGTATGTAATAAGAAAGTGAGAGCTAGAATCTGATTGGTTGCCATGTGAAACATCTCCACTTTTCCTTAGTAATGGCCCTTCATCATTGTATGGAGACGCAACAAGATATGAAAAAATAAATAAACCAAATTACTCAGAGAGAGCCTATGACATATGCACCAGTCTCTGCTCTGTGTCAGTGACCCTAAAGTTCCCTAAAACACAAACCTTGCTCCAAATAAGACATCAGCAAATGAAACTCCACACGGAACTACACACAGAAAAGCCAAATTCAGCAATGGAAATCATATACTGTACCTCAAATACTTGCCATTACTTAATGTTATGTTAGAATATATCCTTTTTCTTATGCGTTATATGCTCTTTTTTTTGTATACAATGTAAGGTGTATAGTGCGTGCATGTCTGCTCTCTCAAATCCTGCTCAGTGTAGAACCCTCTAGCCTATGCTCTTTGCACTCTCTCCCTCTCTCCCCCCCTGTGCTCTCTGCACTATCTCTTTCCTTTGCTCTCTGCATTCTCT
>WWET01000798.1:377008-413450 GCA_011038615.1 Limnodynastes dumerilii | reverse complement strand
TACACACATACACACACACACACACCAATGTGTGAAATAATACGTGTTACATCTAAGTTAATTAACTATTATAGAAAGTAATATTTGTACACTGTATAAATCCTCCCCCTGCAATGTCCTTCTTCCACACCCACTGATGTCAGCTGCAGAGCTAGGGGGAGAGGAGAGATGAGGAGGGGAGAGAGAGAGGAGAGGAGTACCCTGCAGAGAGGAAGAACATCTGACCCATTTCCTTTTACAATCTCAGTGTTAGATACAGTAGCAGAGAAAGAGAGATACAGTAACAAGAGTGGGCTTATGTTTAGTGTCATTAGGGGATATGACAGCTAGGTAACAATAATCAGCCTCAGCAGGATCAGTGGAGGACACGCTGTGACAAGGACAGTAGAGGTATAGACACACACTTCCCAGCTGCTAGAGTACTGTATTGTGGAGATACAGAGAGGCATATCGTGATTGTAAGTACAAGTTAAAAAGGGAAGGATAATGCAGCAGCATTTTATCTACAAGACATAAATAGCTATATAGACTGCAGCATAAGCTGTCAGAACCAGGGAAGAACCATTATAAGACAGGGGGAACTGAGATCACACTGCAAATAACAGAGGCCAGCAGAAACCCTGCACTGATAGGACTGGTAGTCTGGACTGTGTCCTGTGATTATCTGTAGGAGGCTGCATGTGGATATTGGACTAATCTGCACCTCCAACAACTGCTGCCTGTGAGTACAATGGGTACCCAGGGCCCTGGAAGGAAAAGACACCCCAACCGTGAGAAGCTGTCTGCTGAGGACCATGCCTTAAACCAGATAGCACGAGAGGTAAGCCTGGTATTTGTTTTATTACAATTCCAATATATAGTATTACATATTATATTTTATTATGAATATCACTGTGCAATATATATATGCTTCATCTATGCTAATGCCTATAATAATAATAGTATATATATCCTTCATCTATGCTAATGACTATAATAATAGTATATGTATGCAATATGTCTATGCTGGAATGCTCACTACTCGTATTCCTGAAAGAAGTGTATGGCGGGTAGCTGATGGACGTCATAGCAGCTGCAGGCATGGGCAGCTAACAGGAAAATATATAAGGGAAATAGTAGTTCTTAGACCTGTGAGGGATCAGACTCTATGGCAAAAATTGGGTTAAATAAAGGCCAAAGGCAAGGAATGAGCCAGTCCCTGGAGAGCTCTTCTTTTCCTGTCATATCTCTGAGTTTCTCAGCTGTCGTGTCACCTGGTGCCTCTGTCAGGCACTCAGATACCCTGAGACTTCTGTCCCCATTTAACCCCTCCTTTGCTGGTTGACTCTGCCAAGTCAAGGATTTTTCTTAATGTCCACCCTACACAAGGTTGGAAGAGCTGCATTAGAGCAATGTAGTTTGTTTAATTAAGTAGCTACGTTATGATAAAAGAACATGTTGCAAAATAGAAACAGTAGTTCTTCATTTCATACAACTGCGTTTATGTGTAACATGTGCACCAAAACATCAGCAATTTTACTTTCACCTGTCGCTAGGGGAGTTAGACTATTAAATACTTCCTGATTGGTTGATATCATTTAGTATATTAGTATCTTTGTATATTTAACACATTTATTTCATGGTTGCCTACTTTTGCAAATGAATATCAGGGAGATTGTGAGACCACTATCAAGTTGACGCACCAAAGGGGTGTGTCCTGTACCGCCAAAGAGGTGTGTCCTGTAAATAGCTCCACCCATCTAGCACTGCCAGGAAAATAATTTTACAATAAAAAAAGGCAGTATCAGTATTTATTGATTATTAAATTGTCAGTGAATACTTTCTGTACTATCTTTATTGAAAAGATAAAAGTGACACTGCAGCTGAGGCTTTCATTACATCTTGGCCTCCATGAAATTGGCCATCTCCATAGACCTCAATGGATGAAATTAGACTCAGGGAGATTACCAAACACTTCAGGGAGTCAGGGAGATTACCCAATCTTCAGGGAGTCTCCCTGATATTCAGGGAGAGTTGGCAACTATTATTTATTTTATTGTTTAGAAATAGGTCACAATAAGTATTACTGCATGTTAATATGCAAATATTACCTTAATGGGCCTCATCCTCATTTAAAACAGTTAGGGGACTTAGGCATTCCTCTTGCGTAAGTCCCCTAAGAAAGTAACATCTGCACATGCGCGCACCAGATGTTACGCTACAGATCTCCTAGCGTATGGATGTCAGTGGCGGCACTTGTTTTTCACATGCCTAATCCCCACCAAACAGGAAAAGAAAGGCATGCTAATGAAGTGGCAAGGGTGGACATCAGCAGTACCGCACTGATCTGGATTCGGACGGAAGTTAAGGCAGCGTTCTGGACATGCGCAAACTCCAGTGTACCACAGAGATCAATGTCTTGAAAACTAATAAGGATTTCTTTTTGGCCTCCATATTGCTTGCTTAACAAATGACTGGAGACCAGATTCAAAGTTAAGAAACTGCTGCTATTTGTGTGCGTACTTTTAAGAACTGATAAACTGCGCATGCATAGTACCCTTACTTATGCAATCTACTTGGTATATTGAATGAAGACGAATGAATGCCAGGCCAAGTTTAGCAGAAAGTTAAGAATAGCGGGTGGGTGGAGGCATTTAAATGGGGGAAGACAGGGCGCGGTTTGCTTAGTATTTTAGCAACTTAAGAAGAAACATACGAACGGAAAGATAAGGCAGCCTATGGCCTTCCTAAGGCAGTTAAGAACATGAAAAACTAGGGTGTGTCAAGGGAGTTGCCTTGCAACTTAGGTGCATGTAATTGAGAACTTATCGTCTTCTTAACTGTGAATCAGGTCCTATGTAACTGGTCAGTGTCCATTAAAGTAATCACCTTCTGAAAATTGTTCAAGCAATCCCCCAGCATTTCTCAAACTACATGGTAACTTCTCTCCTTCTCTGTCATGCACTATATATACATAAATATATTTATAGTCATAGTGAAGATCAAACTGTAATCTAGTGTAGAGACCTAGGTTTTATAATGGGGAGCCCAGAATGCTTCCTGCTGAGGCATAGCCTAAAATAGCCTTCTCTCTAAAGCCAGCTTTGGGTCAGGGCAGATGGCACATGTGTATCTTGCTATCAAGTCTGATCTGTATCATCAATCTGATTTAGTGTGGTCTGACAATTTAAATAACAAAAGCATCTACATAATGACCTGACACAGCTGTCACATGACTGAACTAAGAATTCTGATCCTAATAGTCTTTAACCAGCTTTCTTATTCTTTGATATGTTAATCCAATTTAATTTGTAGGAAGCAATAATTACTCATCTTGTAAATCTTTTGTGACTCCCTCCAAATTATTTCCAGTGATTTTTTTCTGTGCAATATTCCATGTGTGATTGGCCAAAAATATACCAGTGTTGCTGACTTTTAAAGGCTTCCCTCCCGGAGATCCTGGAGAGAAGCCATAGATGCATGCAGGGGTGGGGCTTAACAAGTGATTTATGCAAATTGTGACATTAAGCCCCGCCCCTGACCATCAATTACCCCTTTTGGGGTTTCATAGGGAACCACGAGCCTCAAGTCCCTTTTTGGGAGATTTGCCGGCTCTCTCGGGACACTGGAAGAACTGCCTGAATTTCAGGAATCTCCCGGACATTCCGGGAGAGTCGCCAACTATGAAATATACAGCATGGTTTTAATAAATATGGACCAGATCCAAAGTTTGAAAATAAGAGGAAAAATGGTGGAAAGTTACACCTAGGCAAACCATGTTGAATTGCAATGGGGAGTCAAATGAATTTTAATATTTGCAGAGAGAATACTGATTTTGCTTATTGCACATAGATACTAACCAGCTTTACTTTTAAACTGTTATTTAGACTTGGTCTAGGAAACTTCTTAACTTTAATACTGTTTATAACCAATGAAATTCAACATGGGGTTGTCCAGGTGTAAAATGTCTGGTTTTCTTCTCTTTTCAAACTCTGGATTCATCTATATCAGTGTTTCCCAACCCTGGTCCTCAGAGTCCACTAATAGTCCATGTTTTCCAGGCCTCCACACAGAACAAGTGATATAATGAGTACCACCTATGGCCCTTTAAAAATGTGTGAGTCAGTAATGAACACACCTGTGCCCCAGCAAGGAGATCATGCACTATTAGTGGTCCCTGAGGACCAGGGTTTACAAACACTGGTCTATATGATGAAAAATATTCATCATCAATTTCCCATGTAATGTTTACACTACTAAGATCATTGGTATTACCTTTTTAGAGACCACTATTTTGATGATGAACTTTAAAACACCATAAACTTATGTATTATACAATGCTAGGTTACCTAACTTAGATTTTCTTCCGATAGCTCTTACAATATACTAAAAAATATAAAACTCTATTTTAGTAAGATAACTTCTCTAGCCACCTCCAGTGCACTGTTTTATAATACATGCTCTCATGATTATTACCTTCAGGGCTCTATTACAGAGCTAAAGCTAAAGTCAGAGACTCTATTCAATTTTGCTACATATTCTGTAAGCACCAGACTGGTCCAGCCTCCTTGTGTTTCAATGCTTAATTAATAATAAAGATGGGTCTGTGACTAGCTGTGTACGGTGGACACTATGTAGATACTTTTAGCTTTATATGCTTTATATGTCATATTTGTCTTACAAAGAACCAACATGGAAGTGGAATTGGCCTCCAACGGGTTTATTTATAACAGGGTTGCCGACTCTCCCGGTATCCCAGGAGAGCCTGCAAATCTCCCGCATGGAAACCACGGCCTCAAGTCCTGCTCCACCTGCCTAGCAACACTAGGGGCTTGATAACGCAATTTGTGCCATCAAGCACCGTCCCGATCCCTATAACAGCTAAAAACTGTATTATTTTTTGCAGAGGGCGGGGCTTAATGACGCTCTTTGCATAAATTGCATCATTAAGCCACACCCCCTGAATGCATCTAAAGCTTCCCTCCGGGATCTCCAGGAGGGAAGCTGTTTAGAGTCGGCAACCCTGATTTAAAAGGAGAGATAGCAAAAAATAAGCATAAAACTATTTTTTTTCTTCATAGAAGCTCCCTACTTTCTGATATTAGTAAAGCACCAGTTCTGAAGAAATCACTTTTTCCATTATTGCGCCTGATCCTCATTTAATAAAGTTAAGTAAAAGTAACATATGCGCATTTGCATGCCAGATGTTACGCTAAGGCTATCCTAACATACGGAAGTTCTGTACTGGGGAGTGGGGCACTTGTCTTTAACAAGCCTAAATCTCTGCCAAATAGGCAGGAATAGACATGCTAACTAAGCTCCGGGGACAGCAATCAGCAGTCCCATGCGGATCTGTGTTTGGACGGACACAGATCCGTAAGGAGCAGTTAAGCTAGGGTTCTGGAAAACATATGTATAGAGAGAAGGGAGGGACAGTGAAGTGCACACCCCTCCCTTGTGCAGACTCCAGGGGCCAGATTTACTAAGCTGCGGGTTTGGAAAAGTGGAGATGTTGCCCATAGCAACCAATCAGATTTTAGCTGACATTCTCTAGCAGACCCTCCAACATGACCCATTCCATTAGGTACAATGTAATCCACTCCTGAGCTTCCAACTGTCACACTCACCTGGTTTAAATAAATAAACTGATATTTAAAAACTATTTGATTCTTCAGCAAAGGGGGTTACCATAGTAACTGACAGTTGGAAACTGAGGAGCAGGATATTTTGTACCTAATGGAATGGGTCATGTTGGAGGGTATGTCTCTAGTATGTAAAAAGAAAGTGAGAACTAGAATCTGATTGGTTGCTATAGGCAACATCTCCACTTTTCCAAACCCGCAGCTTAGTAAATCTGGCCCCAGATCTTAGTGCGTATGGAAATCTGGATCAGGCCCTTCTTCTTTAGTTGCCATCATTTTGTTTATGGACAGTGGGGTTGTGTAATCCAACAAGTGGGGTAAAAACTCAGTCGGGACGGCAATCCTATTGTTAAACTCAGGATTGTCCCCAGTGATCCTCTATCAAGAAACTGCAGTCACTTTATACCGCACCGTCAGAACTTTCATGCACAGAAGAGAGGAATCCAGAACATCCTGACAGCACTGCATGAGAAACTCCCAATGGGGAACCCAGGACAGGGGCAATTTGTGAATATCAAACTTTGAGTCTGTAGGATGATTACAATAGCTGACAATCCTACAGGGTTTGCAACTTTGATATTATTTCAGTAGACCCCTTGGTAGTTCTGGCCTTGCGGACTCAGTTATGCAGGGTGTGAACATTGTATAGAAATGTCTGGACTCAGTCATCACAGTAAAATAAGTTTGCAGCTCACAGTCACTCTGCATCCTGCACTCAACACATCACTGGGTTATCTTCAGACAACCATTTTCACTGATATCAGTAGCCAAAAAAAGATTCTACTATAACTGAAATACACAGTTCCTGCTTAGTATCACTGGTCAATAATTAGATTTGTTAGATTTGACCATATATGTACAAATCTGTGTGACCCAGTCTGAAACATTAGCAAGTATAGCAATGGAATCTAACACTACTTACCTGTCCTGGGATCTATGCAGTGGGAAGCTTTAGGTCTCTGCTTTTGCTGGGGTATAACAGCACTGAAAATTGTCAGGGACAGGTAACTACAGGGATGGTGATCACCACTACTTCATTCTCCTGAATGACATTGTACTTACATTCAATATAGGGATCAGCCCTTTCAGAAGCTCTACAGCCACAATGACAGAGAATCATTGATTTTATTGTCATTAAAGCTGTAGTCAATTCTGGAAAGAAAATATGAAAACAAGTTTTCTTTGTATTTGCATTTTCTCTTTATTAAAACCCAAAACATGTGGATCTAGATGAACACCATTAATTTGGTTGGATGGTGACTAAGTACACGCAACACTGTAACGTGTTGTCATTATTTGACCATATATCTTTCCAACTGACAATTAATGCATTCCACTTATAGGATCTAATTCTGAGTAATAATAAAGGGCCGGATCTAGATTTAGGAAAAAGAGTTGATTTACGTTACAACGGAACGCAGCCACCACACAATGCTGTGTTCCAACACATGACAAAATAATTCACTGACCATCACTAGACACTTGGGGGTCTGCACCAGATTTGAGAGTTATAGCAAACAAGGAACAAATCTGCACCAAAAACCATATTATGGAGGTGCAAACAATCAGAGCTGAGAGAGGGTTTTGTAGCTCAATTCTAAAACAGATTTAAAATTAAAAATTTGTAGCTCAATTCTAAAACAGATTTAAAATTAAAAATTATTTTCCCTGAATTCAAAAAAGGATTAGTTTTAACCTGTCACATTACAGCACAGTTTTTCAAGGTGCAGATTTGCAGTATTTTGTATCAATAACCATTATTTATCAAAAACAAAAGGGATCTGTATGGTTGGCAGATATTCAGATACAAAATTAAAAAAACTAAAGTAGTTGTTATTGTAGCTGAAAGAGTAACAATTTGTCAAAATATATTTCTGACATTCTAAAACATAAGAGCAATGTTGGTGAATATCGTTAAAATGTTTTATTAATAGGACAAAATAAAGCAGTGAGCTACCACATTTGTCTATCTCACAATGGGGTCTATGTACTTACCTTAACATTTTTAAATGAATGAAGCTGTTCCAGGCTCACTTCGGCTCACAGTGAGCCTGGCAGCTTCAGTCATTTAAATGTACTAATACTCACCCCTCCGGCGAGGTCCCGCGATGATCTATGTGGTCATCGCAGGAGACTTCATTCATATTTCGTATAGATGAAGTCCTGCGCATGCGCAGAGACTCCCAAGTGGGACTTTGAAAATTTCAAATCCTGGCATGAAAAACACTGCGCAGGCACAATGGGGCTGATTCAGAGATGCAATTGCGAAAAGATCGCAAATATACGCATCTAAGGTTAAGATCTTAGCAGGTTACAGCCCACTGCATAAACAGTCATTCCCCTTTTGCAAACAGCGGTGGATCTTAAAGTTAGACCACCATTGACTAACCCTAACTCTGCACTGTCAGTTGAGGTCTTAAGTGACGTAGTAGCGTTTATTTAAGATCCTAAGTGTCAGCCCGCGCCCACTTTCCCTCATTTCCCTGCCTCCGAATTTTCTAAGATCCTAAATATACGCTCCTAAGTGCCGTGGAAATCGTATCTCTGAATCAGCCCCAATGTCTTTATATCGGGAATCTTCAGAGTCAAACGCGTCTCCCGGAGAGGTGAGTTTTTCTTTTTTGTTATTTTTTTACTGTTTTTAATGTATTTATTTATTTTGTTAAAATATAATAAAAAAAAACAACATGTTTTATTTTTATTTAACATTAGGGCACACAGATTTATCCCAGCGGTCTCCCCGTACATGCCTCCCTTTTCCTCCCCCCTAATAACCGCTATTTGAGATGGCGTTAGTTTTAACTCTCCCTCCCTCCCTTTACAATACCACCCTATCCTCTGCCTGCCTCCTTTCCTCCATCTCCTTTTGCAGCTCTAACTCTCACCTATGGCACTCTCAGGTTACATGCTTCTTTAAACAATGCTCCCGCACTGCTGACTGCCTCTGGTGCAAAACTCGCTCCTTGCTGACTTCCTTCACTTTACGTTCAACCTTTCCTCTTACTACTCCGCCCTTGACCAAGCCAAGCTAATTTTCTTCAAATCTCTAATCATCTCCCAAGCATTCAACCTCCGTCGTCTCTTTTTTCCCTTTAAAACTCTCCTCTACCTGCCCCCGCCTTTCATCCTACCCTCTATCTCCGCTTCCAACTTTGCCTCCTACTTCTCATCCAAAATTATCTCTATCAGAAATTACATCTCTTTCACCCTGATGACCTACCAACTCTACGCTGATGACACCCAAATGTATCTCTCCTCCCCTGACCTCAACTCCTTTCTTCCATATAAGATTTCCGAGTGCTTTGCATCAAGTTCTAGGTGTCATTCTTGACTCCTCACTTTCCTTTATAACTTACATCTGTGCCCTCTTTCATTCTTGCCGTTTCCACCAATGAAGCTACCAAAACCCTCATCCTCTCTCTAGTCATATCACATCTCAACTATTGTAACCTACTTGTTGGTCATCCACTCACCCATCTTGCCACCTTCAATCTATACATAATGCTGGCTCATTCCAGGCTCATCTTCCTCACGCCGCTCTACCTCAGCCTTTCCTTTATGTCAAACCCTCCACTGGCTTCCTGTCCACTTCAGACCTCTCTTTAAACTTATGCTCACCTTTAAGGCCATCTCCTCATCCATACCTCTCTTCCCTCATCTCCATGCACATCCCTTCCTGCCCTCTACATTCTGCTAACCACCACATCTCACGCCCATGTCCAGGACATCTCCCGTGTTGTACCTCTGCACTGGAATGACCTCCCTTCTTCAATCAGACTTTCTTCCACATTTAAGGTCTTCAAGTACTCACTCAAAACACACCTGTTTAGGCTAGTCTACCCCTCCTCCATATAACATCCTCACTGTGTCCATCTATCTCTTCTTCTCCTTCCTTCCCCCTCTCCTCTGCTCACACCAGAAGTCCACTTCCTTCCACTCTTTATGTCTTCTGTAAGTTCATCCCTCCCACTTAGTGTGTTAGCTCTAGTGAGCAGGGCCCTCAATCCTAGAGTTGTTCCCTCCTCTACCACTCCCCCCCTCACTTTGTACCCTCTTGTCTCCCTCTGCTACCCTTTTACCCCATCCCCACCTGGTGGCTCCCTCTCAACCTCCTCCCAGATCTGCTGAGCTTGACACCTCGCATTTTGCCTTGTTGTCTGTGCTTGCTTAACTTTATTATATTTTTGTGATATTTTTATATTTATATTGTATTTTATTATGTAATATGCTGTCCATCCTGTATTTTGTACGGCGCTACATAAACCTTATAAATAAACAATAATAATGATAAGGTGTAAAATGAGATTTGTTGGAGGGTATGGTATTCACCTATACAATCACACGTGAGATGCGATGGCTCATGCTGATCCATGTGCACACTCTATTACCAATTTACTAGCAGATCTAAGATCATCATCTCTCTAACCATCTGCTGAAACAACTGTGACTCAGTAAATACTGTACAGGTATCTGCTTTATGCTGCACAGAAAACAGTCAGGAACGCTGGACAGACGGCACACGTGCATACACACTACCCACATTTGTCTGACATTGTACCATCTGTAATCTTGATTTCAGGAACTTTTTAAAACCAAACCAACAGATGTGACCTGTTTTAGCACAACAAATCACACTCTTACAATATTGGATCAAATCATCGTAAATGGTTTAATCGACATAACTGGATAGGTGTGTACCCAGATTCAGGGACATTTTACTGCAGGACTTGTCACACACAATCACACAGAGGATATAAGAATCTAGAGCTAGGACTGTTTGTGTAAGATAAGAAACATCTGCAATTGCAAGGGAAATTGTACCTTTTTGTAAACTTTATGACATCTAAATTCATTGAAAATGTAACAGAGCCATGGCATTGTATATTTTTTTTATGTGTTGCTTCAGTTTTTATATAAATGAGCTGATCCATAGTCGGTATTAACAACAAATCTGGGCCTACTATGGAGCTGAGAGGTGATGTTTTGTAATACAACTATAAATTACATTTTAAAAATAAAGATGTTCCATATTTGTGACTGATAAGTAGATATTTTTTCTGCATGCAAAAAAATAATGTCATTTGCACGCCGCACATTGCAACATGGCCTGTCTTAGTGTAGATATGCACCTTTTTGTGCAGTTACTAACTGTGGATCAGCCCCAAAGTACATAATTATATGCAGTGCAGTGCCGGAACTCACATCAACTCAAGTGCGACCACACAACCAATCACAAGTCAATCAGTGCCATCACAACCAACACAGACAAAGTACATATGCATCGAACTCCACGTACAAGCAGCCCACATGCACCGTTTTAATGATTTTGCCGCCAAAACTTTTAAAACTCTTGAAACTTAGAAAATCCGTTGAAAAAAGGTGCCGGAATTCCATTCCTGTGCGTTCTATGACAAAAAAAGCACTGATTATATGCAGTGCATAGTATATGAAAGAAAACATCTATACTGTGTTAAAAGGCTATGTGGGGACTTTTCACATATCATTAAGTATAAGTTACGTATAAAAATATGTAGTTAATAAATCAGAACAGGACTAGTTGATCATTTATATTTTTGAAGTGGAAGTAATACTATGCCAGCCAAATGCAGCTCCACAATAGCTGCAGAGCAATTAGTTGCCTTCTGGAACAGTGATTGGCCAGCTAGTCCCTACCAGCTTGTAGTCCTCGTGAACTAATAAGGTAAATGTGTAGAGGCTTGGCACTGAACTATGTCTGGTATGTACTGATAGGGACAGCTGGGCCTCCCTGTCAGGGTGTCCCTGGTGACTGAGCTGTCCTTTAATCTCTGCACAGGATCCTCACTGTTAAACTTATCGGTGCTGATCCAGAGTTAGGATTAACTGCATCAAAAGGTTCAAAACTGCACCTGCCTTAACCATGCTGCAGTTTGAGGGATGCAAATGTATAAAATCTTTTTGCATGCAGAGAAATGTATTTGTAAACTCTAATTTTTTCTTTATTCAGTCACTTTTTATTGATTTTCAAAACATACACATAAAAAGACAGAAAACACAAAACACATACCCAACAAATACAACCTCCCCTCCTCCCCCCTGACCGCATGTATGCAATCTACGTAAAAAAACGCTACGTAGATAGCACAGGGTTGCCGACTCTCTCGGAATATCCAGGAGACTCCCGAAATTTGGCTAGTTCTCCCAGTATCCCAGGAGAGCCGGCAAAGCTCTTATAAGCCTCAACCGGCTCTCAATTGCTACTGTAATCCCTAGAGTTACTATGAGTTACAATTACATTTATTTATTTGCATAAAATGCATCATTAAGCCCCGCCCCTTGCACCAATCTATGGCTTTTCTCCGGGTTCTTGAAAAACACGTAATTGAGAATCCAGTCATTGGTATAAAAGAGATAGGGTGTGAGAGAGACAGTTTTGAGAATGACAGACTGATTGCTAAGAATGAAACATCTGTGAAAGAGGCAAGAGTAACAAGCTGACAGGGAGACAGCTGTGACAAAGGCTGATATCTAAGAGGAAGACAGCTGTAAGAGACCTACGAAGAAACAAACAAACAACTATTAGGGAGAAAGGAAGGTAGTTAAAAAAGAGACTGTGAAAGAGACATAAAATCATGACTTTAAAATACCTTCCTTATATATATGCCCCCTAAAATATCAATCATTACGTGTTCATACCTTTCATCTGATTCCAGCAGGATAGTCCTGATTGCAGGTGATACCTTCCTTTTTTTTTCCCCCACACATACACATTGAAACACATTGTCATACGTACAATAACTTGAATACAATAAGTCTTATTCAGAAATGCACTGAACAAATATGCAATGTTACAAAAGTAAAATAAGCCATTACTGGGTAATACTTAGTAACTACTTTCATTTAGATGTGTACAATAAGTGACCTCAGGTCCACATAATGGGCCGGATCCAGAACTACGTCCGTCTTCCATAGACGGACGTAGTTCAATAAACAATAGCTACTGCACACGCATAGTAGCTATTGTATGTAATCTGCGTATTGTTCCGTCTATGGAAGACGGACGTAGTTCTGGATCCGGCCCAATGACCTTATTTTATACCTTGGCGCCTCGCGTCTCGCACCACCCTTCAAATTTATTAATCCAGCACTAAAGGAGGATCTTCCATTATTTGCCTCATGTAGTATACCATGTAGTATATTGAAAGGACGAGTGTAATTTGTTTCTAATGGTACAGGGAAGAATGTTCATATAAGATTCCCACATTTCGAAGAAAGCTTCCGTTTTACTATCAGGCAAAGGGAGAAGACAGTAAAGTGATGATTAATATAGGTAGTTAAACAGAAAAGTTGGGGACTAGAGATAATAGATAAATAGGGGTAAATACAGGAACAGAGGCAGATGACTTGGAACATACGGAGGGCAGAAGTGAATAACTGGACACATACAATTGGTAAAAGTGGATGGCTGGGCACATACAGGGGGCAAAACTGGATATCTGGGAGCAAAAGTGGATGACTGGGCACATACAGAGGACACAAATGGATGACTGGGTGCATACAGAGGGCACAAATGGATGACTGGGTGCATACAGAGGGCACAAATGGATGACTGGGTGCATAGAGAGGGCACAAATGGATGAATGGATGCATACAGAGGGCACAAATGGATGACAGGGGGAATACAGAGGGTACAAGTTGATGACTGGTTGCATCCACACAATTGTTTGATTTCCTGATTTCTAAATATTGGGCAAAATGCATGTTGGATTGGTCTTGTAGCCAGAAATAATGATGTTCTAGCCACATCTACTTATATGCTGACTTCATTCTACAATTTGGTCTTGTGTACTTGTAAAATGTCAAATGTTTTCATTAGTAACTGTATTTACTGTAACTGTTCAGGCATGATAGACTCAGGTGGTCTTGTCAAATGAGCTGGTCTAGTAGCAGTGTGTAAGAAAAGTTTATACTCTTTACATTCTGTTTATACTGAGCTATTTTATTTCTTTATTTTAACCTTTTTGAATTTTTTTATTTTTATTGTTCCTATTCATACTTATTTTTATATTCGAGGCATTACATTTCTGGTAAATGAAGAATATATGTAAAATTAAAGAAAACAAAAGAAACAAATACTATAAAATGATGTATGTTTCTATAGTTTACATTCTATATGGATTATACTACTATATTATTATACATCAGCTTACCAATAATTCTTTCTACTAGATTTCCCTGAGGTCAGTGAGGTATATAAAACTTGAATATTACAATTCTGATTAGCAAATATCCTTCAGGTAACAGTAATGTCTGACTGTCAAGTTGTGAATCTTAGACTGTGATGCAGTGAATCTAATTGAATTGATTCATAATGCTCTGCCCATTACAATCTTGTTAAAATATAGAGAAAATTGATCACTGGCACAAATGTTTGTAACTCGTGTAGTTAGGATTGCTGACTTTATATTGCTTCCATACGTGTGACCCCAGAGGGAAGAGATAAACGCTGGCATGGGGTCAGGGCTTGATGACACGATTTATGCACATCATCAGTCTCTAGTAACACTGGGGCTGATCCAGACCTACGGCCGCCACACTAGTTACGGTGGCCGTATGTGCAAGAACGGCATTTCTGCTGTTCTGTGCATGCGCCGGGCAGATGTTGCCCGGGGTAGTTAGGGAAAACCGATCCTTAGGATCGGACGTCCCTAATTGTAATGAAGTAAGGTGTAACTATATTAGCGCTAAGCTCAATCCTACAGTGTTGGCAATGTAAGGTAGAAAGGGGAGGGGGGAGGGGGAAAAGGGTAATGAAGCAGAGATGAGGTGTGGACTCTCTTCGTCTGGCAAATCGCTCCCCAAAACGACAACCAAGGTAAGGAGAAAAAACAAGTTTTAATATAATGTAACAGACAAACAGTTTATATAAAATACAAGCCAGCTATACCGCAAGAGACAGGGTCCATGGAGGTGAAGGCCGTTTGTGGGGAGTCTACAGATGGTAAAGTCCCGGGATTCCACTTCCTCCACTGTTTGATCGATCCTCCTGTTCCTGCTCTGGGCCAACGCTGGAGACTTGTGCTGGGCTGCTCATCGACGCGTTTCGGACTGGATCCGCCCTTTCTCAAGATCTGTGCAGCCTGAGGAGTCCTCCGGAGTATTTGCCGATGGTAATTGTTCCGGTTTGCGAAAGGGGATTGGGGGTGTGTCTATTTTTGCCAACACTGTATAATACTCTCATAGGGGGTGATTCAGAGATGCGATTGCGAAAAGATCGCAAATATACACACCTTAGGTAAGATCTTGGGTAGTGAAGCGGAGATGAGGTGTGGACTCTCTTCTTCTGGCAAATCGCTCCCCAAAACGACAACCAAGGTAAGGAGAAAAAACAAGTTTTAATATAATGTAACAGACAAACAGTTTATATAAAATACAAGCCAGCTGTACCGCAAGAGACAGGGTCCATGGTGGTGAAGGCCGTTTGTGGGGAGTGTACAGATGGTAAAGTCCCGGGATTCCACTTCCTCCACTGTTTGATCGATCCTCCGGTTCCTGCTCTGGGCCAACGCTGGAGACTTGTGCTGGGCTGCTGATCGACGCGTTTCAGGCTGGATCCGCCCTTTCTCAAGATCTATGCAGCCTGAGGAGTCCTACGGAGTATTTGCCGATGGTAATTGTTCCGGTTTGCGAAAGGGGATTGGGGGGGTGTGTCTATTTTTGCTAACACTGTATAGTACTCTCATAGCGCGTAAAGAACATCGTTGAGTGATACAAATATACACATGTATTACCACTACTATTGACAAGAAAACATGAAATAAGTCCTACTTAAAAACAATATACAATAGAAGTTAAAACAAGACTTGGAAGAGTATAAAATCTTTACATAATAACATGATGGCACTTGCTTCAATCAAGCGTAATGCAGTGCAGTTCCATGCTACCTCAAATTCTGGCATAATAAAAACTAAAACAAAATTCTATCTAGATAAATCGAAATAATAAATTGTAATTGAAAAAAACTCACCCCACATGGGAAACTATCCCAGGGGGCCTACATCAAAGGAGGATGCTCAGCCGTTGTGCTATGCGCTTATGCTTAAATAGATGTCTCTATTAGTGTTCCTAAGAGCTCATCTTAAATAATATATTGGAAAAAAAATATACATATAATAATGGAAAAAATACATTGTCCATTGGATATACATAAATTTGGTTACATAATTACACTTCATTACATGAAAATGATACATAATTAAAGTAAAAACAAAGCTCAGAAGGGTTGGAATCGTAGCATAATAACCCTGGCCTTAACAAAACATAACATAATGCAGTGTAGTTCCGTGCTGCCTCAAACTCTCACTAGTTAAAGCCAATACAATAACAATCAAATATAAATAAATAAATGAATGTATAAACAAAAATAAATAAATAAATGAATACCACCAATAGTTTCCCCATGGGAATACTAACTAACCCCCTTTAATAACTAGAGGGTTAGTTAGTATTGAAGGTCCCCATGGGAAGGTGTATTATGTAAATCAGGATTAGGGCCAAAGTACGGAAAATATAAACAACAATGAGAATTTCTGTACCAACAGAATAAGCCCCTAGGGTAGTGATGGCTAACCTGTGGCACTCCAGGTGTTGTGAAACTACAATTCCCAGCATGCTTTGTCAGGTATCTGCTATACTTTTGCAGTTAAGGCATGTTGGGACTCATAGTTTCACAACACCTGGTGTGCCACAGGTTAGCCAACACTGCCCTAGGGGAAGGTCAGGAAATTGTCTGCAACATAACATTGACATTCTGCTGTCAACTGCATTGCTCTCTAAATACAAATTGCTGAATCTGCAACAACTTCCCAATCTGACACTTCTAGGCCAAGAAGAAATCTGCCAATTCTGGCTACAAGCACCTCATGGGTGTATTACTGGATTTGGAGGTCTGAGCACAGTTGCAGTGAAGATCCAAAGTTGGATCCTGAGTTCAATGCATATGAAGGGAAACCACCCTCTTAGGACGAACTTACAATCTGTTCACCCTATCTTACATTTTCTGTGCTGTTCTCACTTAAAATGTGGATGGAGCAGAAGTGTGGAAAGGGTGTAGTATCTGAAAAATGGTCTTACTGTACAAATAACATACCTCCCCCTCCCATCTAGCGTAAACGCTGTACACATCTCGCCTTGTCCCGCCACACATTCAGAAACACTTCCAGTATGGAAGTCTAGATCAGGAGGAGGTGTACATTTGAACACGCAAAATGCGGAGAACGAGCAGCTTGAGGAAGTCTGGAAGTTCATAGTTATAAACCTGATCTACCCTACTCATTGCTTGACTTACTAATCTGACCAGTTTCCTGTAACACCTGATGGAGACCTCTGTGATGACGTGTGGATGAACATTTTCACTTTGCACATGGGATGTTGCATGTTTGCATTTTATTCATTTGCTTCCAAAACAACTCGAACAGACTTTTCCTTTCTCAGCTTAGTAAATATAGCCCAAGGAGTATATAGAAATAATTATACTTTTTGCCTTTACTTTTGAAAGCATGATACAGTAAGTATAGATCAGTGAAGCAATCAATGTTTACTTGTTTTTATGAGCTCTGAAATAAAAAAAAGTAGACGCTGTAACTACAGTACATGAGGTCAGTGGCAACCGGCCAAGAGTTTACCTAAATGCTGGTTTTGAGCTAAAGCCACACTGTGTATCTGAAACATTACTGTAAAAGGACAAATCCTAAGAATATCTAATGCCCCTCCCTTTTATTCCTCAATTCTTAGTCACAAATTTACATGCTGAAATTTATACCTGGTCTAGTATATTAGTCAGTGGACTACTTAGGAAAAGTAACTAACAAACCCGGTCATTCAAGTTACAGTACATAAACCCTCAGCTTTCCTTAAATTCATTAACAATATATTAAAATTGTGCGTTTATGTTGGGTCCAAATAATAATTTATTTATTTTTAAACGATTGTCTTGCTGGCTATTCTATAGCCTAATCCAACTTTTATTTTTCAGAAGCGATTCAGTATACATACAGTATATGCAGCATAAGCTGTGTTGCTTACCAAGGGCTGGACCAGACTTGCAATGCTGCTGCACTTGAAGCTTAGCTGGATCCAGTCGCTTGTAAGACTATATTATTCGAGGACTCTACCTTAAAACTTCTGCACCATCCTCACTAAAAATGGGAACGGCGTGGAAGTCTGGATAGTATGGAGGGCACTTAGCACGCCCTCACTGTGCTACATACTTCCCCCCATCCGACACAGAGGAAGCACTTTTCGCTTCCTGCCTCGCTGTCGGAAATGGTCCTAGCATGGAACTCTGGATCCAGAAGGTCCAGATCTGTCCTGGAATGGCAATGGTCATGCATGGGATGCAGTTGCCACCTCGAAAATGCTGTTTCCAAAATAAAGACAGCCGAAAGCTAGTTTTCAGATGTCTCTAAAATTTGAAAATGTTATTAATGATTGGCTAAGTATGATTGGTATACTTACCCGTTAATTCAGAAACCGCAGCCGCAGACCCGTCGCACCAGACAGGTGAGCATTATAGGGGAGTCTATGGGGAGTCTTCGGGTCAGGCTGTGGGTAAGGTGGTCTTAGGGTCAGTCTGTGGAGAAGGGAGTCTTAGGGTTAGTCTGTGGAAAAGGGAGTCTTAGGGTCAGGCTGTGGGTAAGGGAGTCTTAGGGTCAGTCTGTGGAGAAGGAAGTCTTAGGGTCAGGCTGTGGTTAAGGGAGTTTTAGGGTCAGTCTGTGGAGAAGGAAGCCTTAGGGTCAGGCTGTGGGAAAGGGAGGGTTAGTGTAATAAAAGTGTAGGGTAATGGAAGGGGAGGGTTAGCGTAAGGATTAGGGTAAGGGTTGGGGGTACAATAATACACACCATTTGCTGCTGCATCTTCCTTGGTGGATCGATTGCTTCTCCTCAGCGGCGACCCACACTCAAGCATGCCCGGTTAATAAAAATTGGGCGTTTTTCAATCCTAGCGGTCAAAACACACTGCTTTTTCGTAAGTCTGGATCCGATCCCATGTTGGTAAAGTTGTCGTGTAAACAGCAATCTCACAATCCATTATTGTGTAATACAGAATATATCAACTATGAAGATTATAGGGTTTACTACAACATTAGAGTACTGAGGATCTCAGTAGAGTTGTGTACATTCTGTTCAGTACAGGTGTTCTGTTCTTTAAGGGCTTGTTTACTCAATTTACAGGGTTGCCGACTTTCTGTTTCTTTTCTCCGGGAGGTCTTGGAGAGAAGAAATAGGTGCTGATATGGGGGTGGGGCTTAATGGCGTGATTTATGGATATGAAAATTACATAATTAGGTCCCTCACAATGATTGCTATAATGTGAGGCCGGGGATTTTGGGACTTCCAGGAGATTTGACTGCACTTTCGGGATACAGAGAAAACAGAATTTTGCGAGTGTCATGGATATTCTGGGAGTGTCAGCAACCCTGATTTACATGCAACGTTCAGATGTAAAATATGCATATGCTGTTTTTTATGCATTGCCCAACCCTGGTTTTTTTTAAATATATGGACTAATTGGGCTGTAAAATACACAAAATTTCTAAAGAGGGGTCTACAAATGCTTTAGTATTGCTTGTAGAGTACTGTCACAATACTTGATATATTATCACTATTGTCCTCCTCTTTCTATCCCCTTCAAATACATGTGTAATGCTGTGTACAATGCTGCCAGGTTTATGTAAAATCATGACTGTTTGCAAAGGTCACCACTGCTCCTGCATGGTAGCTTCATACAAAGTAGCTGGTTCAAGGAAAGTGTCCAGTCAACTTCACACATACTAACCTAGGATCTAATGCACCACACTCCTGACCCAGCACTACCACTGTTGTGTTTACCTATAGGATGTTTAATAAAATGATTGCAGCTACAGACTACTACACTGTAAATTTCCCAATTCACCCTCTGCTGACTGTGTGCACTACAGGCTATTTTTAGAAGCTTACCCAGTCTGGCTGGCTTTTTCTCTATTTTCTGTAAATGTGATGGCATCCTATTTTCCTGTGGGATGATGTTACTAAAAATGGTAGTCTACAGTGCCCTGGTTTTGGAACACAGACTTTGCTGTTCAGTAATCAGATGAAATATTAGATACAGACTTAGCTGCAAACGTAGTACAAAATAAAAAGTTTCATTTCATGAACATTTAAAGGTCCTGTTTCTTTGGGTAGACGTAGATATAATGCAATTTGCATTTCAAGTTTCTGTTGTGGCAGAAGTAGAAGTGCTCAATGTTTATAATATACATAAAATAATTGTACTTTGTGTCTGAAGTAGTGACTATACATTTTACAAAACTATTTTTGGTACTTGTTTATCTTTGTGGCCCCCGCTACGTAACTTACGTATCCCCGCTATCCCCGTAAGTTACGTAATTCCCCCCCCCCAATGCTCCTTCTCTCTCTCTCTCTCTGGGGGCAGCACAGGCAGTGCTGGGACACGAAGGGGGGGGGGAAACAGACGGGGACCGGGACGGACTGTTTGGCGGCGGCGGCGGGAGCCTCTGGAGGCCGGACATGACATTGGGGACACGAAGGGGAAGGACGGGGAGGACATTGGGGACGGAGAGACACACATGTGGTGTGTGTGTGTGTGTGTCCCGGGCGGGAGCCTCTGGAGGCCGGACATGACACGGCATTGGGGACATTGGGGACACGAAGGGGACGGACGGGGGGGACATTGGGGACGGAGAGACACACATGTGGTATGTGTGTGTGTGTGTCCCGGGGATGGGGACACACTCACACACACCACAGCTGCATCACCGGCGGAGCGTGCGCGTACCCTCTGCTGGAGAAAAAAAAACCTACTACGTAAGTAGCGTAGCCAGCGGCCTCTGCTGCAGGGGGCCGCAAAGATAAACAAGTACCCTATTTAGATATTTAAATGTCCCCCTCCCCTTTAAAAAAGGACGCTATCATGTTTGTAAGCAAAGCTTTAGAATAAAGAGTGCTGATTAAGGTTTATGATACTCTAGAGCAGGGGTAGGCAACCTTAAACACTCAAAGAGCCATTTGAACCTGTTTCCCACAGAATAGAAAATCTCGGGACCCACAAAACCCCTTTGACATCTAAAATGTGCCCAGCCTTTATTACTGCCCCTTTACATGTGCCCAGCCTTTATTACTGCCCCTTTATTGTGCCCAGTTTTTATTATTGCCCCTTGTATTTGCTCAGCCTTTATTACTGCCCCATTATATGTGCCCAGCCTTTATTACTGCCCCTTGTAAGTGCCCAGCCTTTATTACTGCCCCTTTATATGTGCCCAGCCTTTATTACTGCCCCTTGTATGTGCCCAGCCTTTATTACTGCCCCTTGTATGTGTCCATACTTCACCCATTCACCTTTGCAATGCGCGATATCCCTCCGCTGCTGCTCGCCGAACCAGGGACAGGTGAGTAAATTCTTTGTGCGAGGTAAGGAGGGTTAGGGTTAGGCTGCAGGGGAGGGAGGGAGGGTTAGGGTCAGGCTTCAATTAAGGGAGGGTCAGGGTGCCAGGAAGGGAAGGTTATCGTTAGGGTAAGAATTAGGGAATGGAGTGGGATACTATTTTTTTTACTACTTTTCGCACCACGGAGCTTTCGTTGCTCCGTGGATCGATTGCTATGCCTCATCATTTTCTCAAATCAGATTTTCTATACGGGGACCCACAACCCTCCCGTAGGAGCCCTGCACAATATGCACTAATAGAATGAATAGTGCGGTGCAGTTTGTAGACCTAGCAGAGCCCAGGGTGGAAAAAAAATTCTGCCACCCTCCAAAAAAAAAATGTATGTGCCCAGTCAACCACCTCTGCCAATTGTGTGCCCAGCCTCCATGTGTCCCTTATATGTGTCCAGCCTTTTGTGCCCCCTTTAAAAGTGTCAGCCTCCTTTTGTGTCTCCTTTATGAGTGCCAGCCTCCTTTTGTGCCCACTTTATAAGTGCCAGCCTCCTCTGTGCCCCCTTTATAACTGCCAGCCTCCTTATGCCCCCCTTTATAAGTGCCAGCCTCCTCTGTGACCCCTTTATAAGTGCCAGCCTCCCTATGTACCTCCTTTATAAGTGTCAGCCTCCTCTGTGTCCCATTTATAAGTGCCAGTCTCCTCTGTAACTTACCTAACGATCTTCTCCCTCACGCTCCTTCCTCCGTGGCTCTCACAGACACAGGTGCCGGCATCTCTATTCATCTGATTATTGAGATGAATTGTACTGGAAATACAGGGCTCCTATGGGAGCCCTGTAGGACAAAATCAGTTTCAATGAATAACACTACCTGATAGCATTTTTCAATGGAAGTGATTTGGTCCTACAGGGCTCCTTCCCAATAGAATTCATCTCAATAATCAGATGAATAGAGATGCATTAGAACACAATTGCCTACACTAGCCTCTATTGTAGAGCCTAGTGTATCTAATTCCTGATCCTGTATTACATAAATTCAAGGGAAGTCGCACATATGGTCCTTCCGTACTCAGAACCCTACGTTAAATGTTCTGATGCAGAAGACCCACGTATGGAATGAAGGATTGTACGTAAAGGGCTTTAAGACCGCATATACACAAACTACGTAACGAAAAGATACGTGGATTACTTAAAAAAGATACTACGCATGCACAGTATAAAATATCGGTAAACTCCGGACATATATGCAATACGTCCGGTGATGTGAATCTGGCCCTTAATTTCAGCTTCTTCTTAAGTCTGGATCCAGCGCTATATCTTAAAAAGATAGAACAGATATCTGTAACAGATATTACAGGAAAAGAACAGGAACAGGCACAGTCAATATCAAGACAATCTGAAACAATATTACAAGGGCCACTAATGACGGGTATGAGCCTACATATATACCTATATACTCTGGCAATAGCAGGTTTGAATAGACTGGGTGCAATGAGGAAATTGTGACCAGTCTGGGAATGGTCACATAAAGCTTGTATGAAAGCACACAGAAAACTTCCCACGGGGTATATATATATAATGACAGCATTCCCATGATGTGTGCAATCACTGGTACATTTTTTGAACCTATAGGTCAAGTGCTCTCTGTTGAATAAGAAATTAAAGTGAATTGGCTTTTATAAAGGTAAAGGACAGTAGCTGCAGATATCCACTAAATCCTGATTTAATATGCTAATTTAATCAGTATTTTTGATGTACACTGTCAATGTGACACAGTTACAAATAATTAAAATAGCTATTTAAATGGCGACTGAATCCATCTAAGGAACTAATTACACAGATAACCTGATTAATCTACATTTTAAGACCTTCTTTGATGTGTTGTTCAAAATCTTAGAAGTCCCCCGGAGCCAAATTGGCTCCTGATAACTTCAGATATTTGCAAGTACTGTGGCTCCTTACAATAGTCAGTGCTGGCCTTTAGCTTTTCTAGCAAAGGTATTTGACAGTAATGTTCTGTTCTTCAGTAATTATTATTTAATGGACCAAAAGAATTGTCTATAGGCTAAACAGTATAAAGACCTTTCTAACAAACTATTTCTAAATCTGTTCTGGAAGACAACTTAAGAAACCAGTAATAGATTTCATATCAAATGATCTGGGTGTAGTTTACTGCTCCGATGATCTGTGTTCCGACAGATCCCTTTGCAGCGATGTACCACCAACTGGCGTCAGTTTTCAGCAGTCTGCAGCAAGAAGACATTGTTCTCGTCACTGCAGTGTAGAGTATAATGGCGACAGGCAAGCTTTCTTCATCCTAGCCCTAACAATCACCTTCCAGCAACCTCCCATATTTCTAACCCTAACTATTCCCATCCTGCAGCCTAACTTTAGCCCTCTCCTCTCTGCAGCCTAACCCTAACCATCCCTTGTCCCGCAGCCTAAGCTTAACCCTCCCCCACATCTACAGCCTAACCCTAACACTCCGTCCTGCAGCGTGGCCCTAAGCAGAAAGGGTACCTCGTGGAAATAAGTGCATTTGACATTGTACCTGTTCTGGGGTTTGAAAAATTCTTTATTTAAAAGCCTTCAGCACTAATACAGTCACAATTAACCTAATGGTTGTAGCAATGTCAAAAATAGGATTACAGCTCAATAGGATTGCAGCTATGTCCTAAATGATCTCTATGACACACCACTTCTGCTATTCACATTCAGAACAGTAAAAAATACCTGCCAACATGCCAGATCGATTAATCCCCATCCCTGATCCATCCAACAACACACTGGGACATCTTGGGGCAAATCTCCAGCTGTTTATGCCTAAGCCCTTTGTTCTGCCAACAACAAACTATAAAAATACAATGTTTCATACCTCTATGAAAGAAACAGTAATTATATCTTGTAACACCCTTACAGCGTGTTGCTGTTTATTCTCACTGTGCATTCATATCTCAAAGAATTGTAACTTTGTACTTTCTCACTGTAATTAGGGACACACATTTTACTGTTTACCCTTAGGCTGCTGCCAAGGCAGGGCTATGCATAAACAGAGTGGTCTCCCGCAAAATAAACCTAATGAAATGTAAAAGTGTTACCAGAAGAAAGCCTGGGGTATACAGAACATTGAAGTTGATGTATATCTGAAAGTGAATTGTGAGAAATGTAACTGCTTATTATACAGTCCTGTTAGAGGCAATTAGCTGGTTTACACCTGACAAACACTTTATAGTCTGACAGCTGTTGACCTTGGACAGCATTAGAAACCTGACTCTGTGAGCTGCATGAAAACTTGTTCATGACAGGCTGATGTCATGAGCGTAGGCATCACCAAAGATGTCATGACAATATCAAGTTGCATTGAGAAACTTGGCCTCCTAGATCAAGATTGTAAAGCCATTGGCTACTTGTTATGGCCAGAAAAATAATCATGATAAAGTTAGAAACAAGATACTCCTAAATAGGACAATTACTATTAGCTATTAGGATAATATATTTAGTTTTGATTATATAAAACTGTCCATCCCAACAGAACTTATATGTAACATGACATTGAGTCGCTGTCCACCAATGCATAGGATTTTGCTGAATTGATGTAATTATAGAACTTAGCAGCTACAAGAACTACTTTACATAAAACATAGTCATATTCTGTGTAAGTTTTAGAGAATATAAAGAATTATTGAGAACATCCTACATAGAAAGTGACGGCAGATAAGAGCCACATGGCCCATCTAGTCTGCCCATTTGTTTATTTAAACCTATACTGACCCTAGACCCTATTTACCCTCAATTTGGTTTACAATTTAGGATACCCTTATATTTATCTGAAGCATGTTTAAATTGTTCTACTGTATTGGCCTCAACCACCGTCCTGATCCTGATAAACAATATTTAATAGTTAGCAGCTATCACACCGAGCAATTAAGAGATTAATGTTTTTCTGCCCTTTTTTTCTGTTTATTAAGTGTTTTATTAGTTGTAAATTGGTACAGCACATGCAGAGTACCAATATTTCGGGTGTAGGTCCCCATAGCGAACGGCCCTATATCGAAAGAGCCATTCACTCCGAATCAGTTCCGAACTCGCTGGGAAATTAATTGCTCATGCCTCAAGCAATCGATCCCCAGAGCACCGAACAAGGTGCTCCATTAGGTAACTAAAAAAAACCTACCCTTTCCCGGATTCAGATTTAATAGCGCTAGGTCACTTATGCACACAAGGTGCGTAAGTGACCTGACTTCACTGGATTGCGCATGCGCCCTCCAGATGTTACGCTACGGTTACTATATTAACTATAAACAATCTGAGCCCATTTCCGAGGAAGCATGCTAAGTGTAGTGTGGGAGGAGACTCCCACACTGCAGCAGATCAGCGGTCGTACGGATCCCTGATCCGCACGTTAGACTTAATGCAGGTTTATGGCAGTGTAAGCTGCCATAAAGCCCGCTCGTCAGATGGGAGTGACAGGGGGTGTGCATTCCCGTGTCTCGCATAATTACAGACCCCCGCATTCACGGAAAACGTGCGGGGGTCTGAATCCAGTCCTTTATCCCTTAGTCACCCGCCCCGCAGCCTAACCCTAAGTCCCCACTCTCAGCCTAACCCTAAGTCTCCCCCCTCTCAGCCTAAACCTAAGTCCCCGGAGAGGGTGGTCAGGTCCGGCGGCAGCACCGACGGCTTTCCCGAAAATGAATGGGTGAGAATGCGAATCACATACTCACCCATTCATTAAAAATTTTTTTGCGGTGTAACACATTCGAAATAGAGACAGCCAAAAAGCTACTTTCGGCTGTCCCTATTTCGCGATATGAAACATCGCTGCGGGGACTAGCATCGGAACACAGCAACCCGATGCAGAATTTAGCATCTACATGCAGAGATGTCCCACTCACCAGGCATATGTATGGTGGGTTGGCATTGATATATAAATTGTAGAGTAAGGGCTAACCCTTGCATACAGAGATGCATGCGGAATACTAAAGGCAAAGTTCTGGTCATGGACCCACCATCTGCACGTAGCAGAGCAGGGAGAGCGCCCTTATCCATATAATAGCCTCTGCAACAAAACTAACAATCATATTTTGCCTTTTATTATTATTATTATTATTATTATTATTGTTTATTTATTTAGAAGGCGCCTCACGATATCCAGTGTTGTATAGAGGCTATAGGTAAGTTAACCTATACAATAAGTAACAGAGAGGGCACATATACAAGTACAATGCAGAAATAAAGTACAGTATAAAAATAGCAGAACATTAAGTATGGAGAATAAAGATGATGGATATATGTGTAGAAGAAGATGAATATTGGTAGAGATAGACAGTAGAGAGAAAAGGTGGGAATGAATGAAGACATTGATGGGTGATAACAGGAGGAAGGAAGGCCCTGTTCATAAGAGCTAACATGCTAAGTGTAAGGAGGTAAACAAACAGTAGACACGGGGGGGCAGGTAAGCTTAGGAGGAGGAAGGTTCGGCTAGCCTGATGAAGTGGGCTTTGAGGGAGCATTTGAAGAATTAGAGAGTGTTAGATGCAGGGAGTAAAAGGTAATTATCAATTTGGAGTTGAGGCGCAGTCACAAGCACAGCGGAGGCGTCGAGAGGGAATGTGGATGAAGATAAGGGAGGAGAGGTAGGGAGTGGTGGAGAAGGAGAGAGTCTTGTATGTTGTGGTGAGGAGTTTGAAGAGAATTCTGAAAAGGACAGGAAGCCAGTGTAGAGATAAACAGAGAGGGGAGGTGGAGGTAGAGTGGTGGGATAGAAAGATGAGTCTGGCTGTGGCATTTAGTATGGATTGTAGGGGAGCAAAATAGACCAGAGGAAGGCAAGAGAGGAGAATGTTACAGTAAATGCAGAAGTCCATTGAGATAGGCCAAGGGAGGAGGGAAAGATGAGTCTGGCTGTGGCATTTTGTATGGATTGTAGGGGAGCAAAATAGACCAGAGGAAGGCAAGAGAGGAGAATGTTACAGTAAATTAGTTGCATCAGTGTTTAAAAAGGGTCTGATGCGAGCTATGTTGCTGAGGTGAAAGAGGCAGGACAGTAAGAGGGTTCAGATGTAGGGGGTGAAGGAAAGTGAGGAGTCAAGAAGGAAAGCTGGGACATCCATGAGGAGATGGCTTGAGAGGCATTCTGACTCTTCGGATAGGAAAGAGGGGGTGATGTTGGCGAAGGAGAGATAGATTTGAGTGTCGTCTACAGAGAGGAGGTGTAGAGCAAGAGGAGAAGGGGAACAACAACGAGAAGAAAAGTGTTAGGGGAGGAGGAGCTAGATACAAAAAAAGAATGGTCCAAGAGATAGGCGAAGAACCAGGAGAATAGAGGGTATGGGATCAAGTGGGCACATTGACGAATGGGGCGACAAATGAAGGCAGTGGACTTTTTTAGCCAAGGTGTGGATGAAGGTAGACTTTGGCAGGTGGCTGGGAAGGAGCTGAAACGGTGGAGATGGAGGGGGAAGAGAGGTGGTAGAAGAGGAGATGGAGCTCCTGATGGAGTCAATCTTGGAAGTGAAGAAGTTGGTAAAGTCAGAGGCAGAAATGGAGAGAGTCGTATTTACAGATCTGTATTTGCTACGTGCGCTTTTTTTATGCACGCACGTAGAAAGACAACACTCATAACACTCCCCTTGCACGGATGGGTTTTAGGTGACTTCTGCCTCCATAAGGCACCCATAACTCTACGTGTGTACTTACGCGCGTATGTTACTTCTGTACATGCGCATTTATCTATCCGCGCCCTCAAATGCCCATTTAAATGCTTCCCTCTGCCCCCTTTCACGTAACTTCTACCGTCCGGATTTAAACCACGACCCTCCGTACGTATGTCTCTAGGTGTGATTCACAAGTCTGTGCCTAAAGTACTTATGTGCGTAAACACTACGTAATTTGCATGGAAAAAGTTACTGCGCATGAGCAGTTAATCCGCTCGTAATTTGCCGTAAAAACAGATCTGTGATTATGGCCCAGGGAGGGGAGGGGGGAGACAAGAGTTAAAGGTGGCAAAGAGATAATGGGAGTTAGACCTGAAGTGGAGAAAGTCTGCAAGGGAACGGGACTTTCTCCAGAGTCGCTCCGTAGTATAGGAGCATTTCTTTTAGGAACCGAGTGAGTGGAGAGTGCCAAGGTTGGGGGTTGGTGCCTCAAAGGGAGACAGAGGAGGGAGGACGCAGTGTCAAGGGCAGAGAAGAGGCCATTGTTGTAGAGGGAGATGGCTAGGTTAGGGCAGGAAATGGTAGAAATGGGTGCAAGGTGGGGATCAAGGGAAGAGGTGAAAGCTGCAATGTCAAGAGATTTGAGGTTCTGTCAGGAGAGTATATGTTTAGGTGATGAGGAAGGAGAGGAGTAGTAAGAGAGGGAGAAGGAGAAAAGGTGATGATCAGAGAGGGGGAAGAAAGAGATGGAGAAGTCAGAAAGGGAGTATGAGCAGAAGAAAACAAGGTTAAGGGAGTGGCCTAGGTTGTGAGTGGATGCAGAAGTCCATTGAGATAGGCCAAGGGAGGAGGAGAGGGATAAAAGTTTGGTAGTGCTGGGGTCAGAGGGGTTTTCAAAGAGGATGTTGAAGTCAGCAAGGATGAGTGAGGGGAGGTTGGAAGACAGAAATTGGGGGAGTTAGGCTACAAAGTTATCAGTGAATTTGGAGGTGGGAAGGGGAGACTGATGGAGGAGTGGGAGAGGGTGAGGTGAGTAAGAAGGGTGGGTAAGGAGAAGGTGGGGGAGAGGAGGGGGATGGAGAGACCGGGGCCATAAGGTTAGCAAGGAGGCAAGTAGAAGAGATAGAGGCAGGAGTAGCAGGAGATAGGGTCAGAAGGATTAAAACACGTGTGATCACAATAATAAAAAGCATGAATATAAAAGTAAAAGAATTTGGCACAAAAATTAAGTAATGCAGGTTATTAGAAATCCAAAGCAGTCACTAAAAGCAGCATCAGAGCAGATGAATATTGCAGTGTGCAGTTAAGGATATCCAGAAGGAGTGTCCTTGAAAAGCAGGTGTTTCAAGCAGAGAGTAACATACTTCAATATTGTTTGTTAAAAAGAAGTCCTAAGATGCAGAAATGGGCGATATGTTGTTTCCCCCTGTTTAACTCCGGTGTAACTCTGAACTCTCATACCACTTTAACTTATTCACTTAAAATGTATTCACTAAGGCAGCCACATGGCCCAGCAGCCTGCCCTAAACTCTGGTCTCTTACAAATTGTAAGTTCTAGACAATGAAGGTAATAAATGACACAATAAGAAGACATCCAAAGGCTGCCCTAGGTTTTGCGGGGCCCTAGACACACCCCGGCACCTTTTTTCTTACAAAAAAAAAAGCACTGGATAAATGTATTATCTTTTTACTTCCGTGCACTCTAAAGTTGTGTGAAGTATTAAGAAAAAAAAATGAAATAACAGAAACATGAAACTGTCAGTAGAGGGAACCAGAGAGTCAAATTTATCAATGTGCATTTGTGAGATAAACTGGTTCACATAATAAACACATCTTACAGGAAGGTACAGGAAACAGAAAGGCATTTGGGCTTTTTTTTTTCTAAGTGTATTTTATTTAGTCTTCCAAAGGGTACATTGTTTTCTTTGCTAAACTACCAGTTTACAGCACCATATTAGGCAATTTGTAAACTGACCATTTTACTCGATACAACTCCACAGAAAATCAGAAAACCACTGGCTTACAAAGTGTCCATATCAACATCTAGTTTATTTACATTGATACAAGGATAGAAAGAGCTGGATCTGTTTTATAAAGAGAGGTGTCTATGGCAGATGAGATTGCTCAATCCCACTGTCCATTTAATGTAAACCTTGAGAAATCCACTTTACCTGTTAAGATGGGCTGCTCCACTTACTTGCTGATGTTTTAGGTGTTTCCTATTAAGAACATGAGGAGACACCATTGACTTGATTTAATTTATAATTACACTATTTGATTATTAATTATGATAGCAGTATCTTCAGTATCCTGGTGCATGTTATCACTTATTGAGCCAAAAGTGTCCAATATAAATGGAGCCTCCCCCCGTTATAAAAAGCATTTTAACTTTTATCAATCAAGTGTTGCTTGTTATTGTATATTCATATGACCCTGATATTGAGAACTCTAATGAAAATTGCCCCTTCAAATTATGAAAACGGGGACAGCAGCTGTTTATTGCATCATCATGTCCTGTCTTCACTGCTCCTTTTTGTGATCCACTGTATTGTGAAGCATGGGGTGGAGCCATCTCAGCTCAGGTCGTACTGAATTGCGTCATAAAGGCTCCTGGACATTCATTGAGTCAAAAATGTTGCACAAGTTAAAGATGAAGGGCCGTATTCAGAGATCCGTTTTTGAGGGAAGTTCCGTGCGTATTTTTAGGATTGGATCAACTGCGCATGTGTAGTAACTTTATGTACATAGTTTACGTTGACTGTACACACGGAAGTGCCTAACGGACGTACATGTGAATCGCATTCGGGGACATACGCGCGGAAATCAGACGTACAGGAAAATTAACATAAAAGTAGATGGGGGAGATATTTAAACGCATGGAGGCGCGGTTAACAAGAATCACACGGACGGAGCACATATACGCATGTAAGCACACACGGAAAGATCAGAGTGGTCTATGGACTCGTAAGTCACAGACCGCACGTCCGGGAGAGGGGAGTGTCGGGGTTGTTGGTGGGTGTTTCCTTGCTCCGGCCATGCGTATAATTGGGTACCTTTAAAAATCGGATCTCTGAATACGCCCCGAATTCATTTTGATCTCTCATTCAATAAATGATTGTCCTCGTGATTGCTAAGTAAAAAAAAGTGTCTCCTTATTTTGTATATGAAAGGCTGCTAAAACAACACGCACCACAATAACAACCTAGGATCCCGACCTGTTAATGTTTTGCAAGTCTCCCTGTTAGGTGGATAGTGGGTGCTTATATTTTGCAGGTCTGTGAGGCTAGGATTAATTCTTTTCTGGTCCCTGGAAGCATCTAGTTAATACTTCATGGATTATGGCTCGAGTAATCTCTTTCATGCAGTGCTGGCGGCTTTGAGCTGTGATCTCTCTAATGTTTATACACAGATTCTAACATGGCCTTATATGGTCACGCACACATGACATCATAGCAGGCAACTAGACAACCCGCGTGACATCAGACAGGATGCACATATCAAAGCCAAACTTAAAAATCATGAAGTGATGCATGTTTTATTGTTTCAGCATTTATTTTAATGTATAATTGTCAACTCTCCCTAAAGTCCAGAGATAACCATATAACAAAAAAACAATAGGTTAAAGTAATAACAGTAAACCAGATCCAGGCCTCTGCAGAACGTTCATATTTCCACTCGCAAGGAGCAGAAAAAAACTACATTCTGCATGTGCGCATTAACACATAAAGCACTGCCAGTATGGATCAGGATCTTCCAGTAACAGACCTATGTAGTGGAAGTTTTTCCGATGGCAGACAGGAGCTGGGTGGGTTGTGTACATCGTATACACAAGGTGGGAGGGAGGAGGTATGATAATTGTACATCCAGATACACACTGTCCCCATTTTACATTGGGGTGGTGTGGAAATATCAAGGGAGGCTCCTGTGATTGGAAGTCGCTTGCACGGGAGTTAGGATATAGCAGGGATCTGGCTTTGGCCCATTTAAATGAATAATGGGGCAGATCCAGCGCTTGTTACGTTTCGTCGCGTTTTCTATGCACTCCCCTAGGCGCTCCCCTCGCTTGCACATACTTTGGTCATTTCCCAAACCCTACCTTAACTTTTCAAAGCGTTAGTACTGACGTACGTAACGGATTCATGTACGTAACGGCCTAACCCGGCCCATACTGTATAATTTAAATGCCTCCCTCCGCCTACAAAGCGTATTTCCGGGTGTCATATGGATGACCCGCCCCTTCATTCGTAGTTACGCTGAGGGTACGTACGTTCAGAGTTATGTGGTGTAACATCTGCCATGCGCACACGCAGTACATACAAATAGGCGATTATACATCAACGGCTAGCATAAAAACACTAGCGTCCTAATCTACCCCAATGTGTGTAATCAACAAATGACATCATAATAAATAACACAATGGGAATGCGAGTATAAGGAACCCTCCTGGATCACTGTGACTAGGTCACCACGGCACAGCTGCAGGTTGCTACCAATCACAACTTGCTTAGTTTTTGGCCCATCCAGCCTCCTAGATCTTACGGATGGTAAGATCACAGGATAACAAGACATCGGATTATATGCACTATCAAAATGCAAAAATATGCATGCAAATATGCACTAAAATAGGGCGAAATATGCACAAAATATGCACAATCAAATTACAATTTATTATTAGAATTAACGTTTATTTTCACAATATATGGGAAGCAGTACTCACATGTTGATCGATCTGGTATTTTTTTGATGAAGGTATTCGCTTGTCACAAACCTTGCAGAAAATCACAGTGCCATCAGTCATAAATTGGCCTAGGTAATTTTTTATCCAAGATTTCATTAAAGTCTGGGTATTTTTTTTCACTGTCGCCATTATTTCAACAAAAATAAGATTTTCGTAGGTTTGTTAACCTACGAAAATTGAATGACAAACAGCAATTGAATGACAAACAATTGAATTGCGTATAGCAACGAGTGCCGTACTCCCTTCCCCCCACGCGCGCCGCATCCCGCCTAGTGCAAGCCAGCAGATCGGGTTCAGTGCGCTTGCCGAGTGCATGTGAGGGGCACGCCACTGGCTGTGGCCCGCCACCGTTCCCGCGTAATACAACACGCCTAACACATTTAACTACTGAAATAAGCACTGTCAATGAAAAAGTACTAAAATATGCAATAACGCTATAAAAATAGCGTTTTATGCATTTGCATATGCAAACATGCAAATGCATATAATCCTATGTCTAGTTATAACATAGGACAGATCCTGAGCTCCTGATATTCCACAACTTTCTGTGAACTCTGATTGGGTCATGGCTTCATTTTTTTTGTGATGTGCAATGCGTTATGATGAATGACATGTTCAACAGCGGGGCTGGGTTTCAATCACAAGTAGTCAGTATGGGCGCGCCCTCACCCTGACTCTGTCCATGTGCTGGAGTGTAAAAATGAATGCAAGCCCTGGGTGCAAAGAGAGTGACTATCAATGCAATTGTACAGCGGATTTCTAAACATGTGTTGCTCTAAGATCCAGTCGCACACAAACTGGATTTCAGAATTTGGACGTAGTTTGTAACTTATTACACAGGGACATATCTTACTAGCCTACTACTATCATTTGAAGTAATCAAGGCCCGTATTCAGACCTCCATCTTCTGTGGCCATCCGTTCGTAACTAACCGATTGAAGTTACTGGGCATGCGTAGTAATTATTATACGCTATTTATGAAGCTTTTCGCTACGTAGATTGCGTACACGCGGTCTTAAAGACTGCGTGTATGCAATCTACGTAGCGAAACCCTACGTAAATAGCGTACAATAATTACTACGCATGCCCGGTAACTTCAATCAGTTAGTTATGGACGGACGGCCACAGAAGATGGAGGTCTGAATATGGGCCCAAATCTCCAAGTAATGGATGTAAGGGGATCTGCAATCAAAGGACCGCACTATCCATGCAATCCACTCACAGATGGACTTCCTGGGCCGTATTCAGACCCGTATTCTTTAAGACCGCGTATACACAATCTACGTTGCAAAAAGTAACGTAGATGCTGTAACAAAATTACTGCGTAGCTCATATCGGTAAACTATGGCTGATTACGGCCCCCTGTGGCTAGGTCCTATCTAACGTAACCATCTCATATGAATGGTAAAGTATGCGGTGCGGAAATCTGTATAGTACACAGAAAGAGGACATCCCTATACTGTAAATCTTAACACAAATCTCACCTACTTGTGCTAGTAACCCAGCATGGATGTGGGCACATGGGCAGAAAAGTTGAAATGCCATCCAAATGCAAGAAAACAAGGAGAAATATGAACAGAGTATCTGGTCTTATGTGAAGACCTGGCCAGTAACAAACTATCTTTGTTTTAATCCTCAATGCAGCCAACTTTCATGAGAAGTATGAGACATTTTAAAATGTTTCCTAGCAGGTTAGCAAAGCCAAGATCAGTGCCAATGTCATTAAAGATTTTAATATAGACAATATTTAAATGGAATGCAATAATCCAGCCTGGATCTGGCCATATATTTCTGAAATTGCCTCCAACATACTGTGAAACTCAATTTGAGTTACATTTTGCCACAGTTAATATTGTTAATCTTTAGCCACGATATACATTGAATATATACACTGCGCAGCTCTGTGTCAGTAACCAGATGCTGCATAGACCTCATTACCATTTCTTGTAACAATCTGACAGAAACAAGCAGACCTCTGAATACTTATCAGATCAAACACATACTCCAGATTCCAGAATACAATGTAATACTGATAATATTAACTTCAGAATGTGCTATCTACGGGAACACTTTTTCTGCTGTTATATGGGAACACTATAACATGTTATACTATTTGTAACCAGCACAGTATGTAATGGCTGAGAGGCTGCAACAATGTTTGAGATCTAGGAGTTAGAATTTCAGGTTAGATTTGAAGAAAAGTGTTGCTAGAGTTCAAGAGGTTTTCGACTTTGGGGCATGTTTTACAGAGTGTGGGTCCCCACAGCGAACGGCCCTATTCCAGTTCTAAACTAGCTGGGATATCGATTGCTTATGCCTCGACAAGGTGCTCCAAAAGGTGAGTAACCCCAACACGCTCCCTAACCAAAACCCTAAGTGTCCCCCACAGCCTAACCCTAAGTTCCTCCCGCAGCCTAACCCTAAGTCTCCCCTCACACAGCCTAACCCTAAGTCCCCGGCAGCGGCGCTTCCAAAAGTGAATAAGTGAGTATGTGAATCGCATACTCACCCATTCATAAAAAAAAATATTTTGAGAGGGCTCGCATTCGAAATAGGAACAGTCAAAAAACAGCTTTCAGCAATGCGAGCCTTCGCAGTGGGTATTCCCAATAGATTGTGGATCCCTGTTGCGAATGACCCTATTTCAATAGGGCCGTTCACTCCCTAGGCAATCCCTGGAGCACTGAACATGGTGCTCCGAAAGGTGAGTTTCCCCAACCCGCTCCCTAACCCAAACCCTAAGTGTCCCCCACGCGTAGCCTAACCCAAAGTCTCCCGCCATGCAGCCTAACCCTAAAGCCCCGGTGGCGGCGCTTCCGAAAGTGAATGCAAGCCTTTGCAGTGGGGACTCAACGGTTTTACAAACCTGTGATAGACATTGAGAAGAACACAGCTGTAGAATATCAGAATCTCAGAGTCTGAGAGTGTGGGTTGGGAATTGGAATAATTTATAATGTGCGGGGTCTTGATTCACCCTGAAAGTGTTTCTATGTTAGGTTGTTGACCATTACTTTTAATTAATATTGACCATATGTAACAATGCTTTAGCAAAACACGCAATGATTTGCCTAAAACAGTTTAGTGGTGTTTACAATTTCATCTTTCAGTTGCCAACTACTTAACACAAAGGAATAAACTGTATGTGTTCAACCCAAGCCAAATATTAAATAAAGGATTAACTCCACAAAAATCTCAGGTTCCTTTGAGCATTAAACTTTTTTTCTCATACTTGTGCTATAAATGTTGATATGACAATATATTGTAAGCAAGCCAAAGCCGGTGGGTTTAACACAAAAGGCTGTGCTTACAGGACACCTCCTCCGCCACCTACACAACCTCAGCTAAATGCCCCAACAATTACTATCATCAGGAAAGAATACTCTACAGCAATGCAGTGACTCACAGATTAATGCAGCAGACCATGGGGTAGATCCAGACCTAAGTACGTTAGCGTTTTTACGCTAGCCGCTGACGTAAAATCGCCTATTTGTATGTACTGTGCATGCGTGCGGCAGATATTACACAACGTAACTCTGGACGTACATACCATCAGCGTAACTATGAACAAAGGGGCGGGTCATCCATACCACACCCGGAAATACGCTTTGTAGGCGGAGGGAGGCATTTAAATTGTAGAGTATGGGCCGGGTTAGGCCGTTACGTACGTGAATCCATTACATACGTCCATACTTACGCTTTAAAAAGTTAAGGTAGGTTTTGGTAAACGTAAAACGACCAAAGTACTTGCGTGTGAGGGAAGTGCCTAGTGGAGTGCATATAAATTACGCTAGCGTAAATACGCTACGCAATGGAACGTAAAAATAACTTAGGTCTGGATCTGGCCCCATGTAACTAATTTACATGGTTCGCTGTGATATATTATATCAATAAACTCTGCCACTAGCCATATGGCCACCATCAGAATTTGTGGGGCCCAGGACCCAATGCTCCACCCCCTATGTGTCACATATAGGTGGAGTACCACGGACCTGCAGTTGTGATTCCCAGCAGGC
>WWET01000798.1:350109-376978 GCA_011038615.1 Limnodynastes dumerilii | reverse complement strand
GCCCTACACTTTGGCCTGCTGATGAGCAGCATGGTATAATTCTCAAGCAGCAAGTAACAGTGGTAACAGACTGATGACTCATCGGCCTCCTGTCGCCGATACCTGCTATTGGAGAACTCAGTATTGGTAGGCAGCCCTCTATCTCCGTGTCTGGGTCAGTCACCCAATGATGGTGGCATTGCCTATCCAAAGATTCCATAAACAGTCACCAAAATTCTGGCAACTCCTGTACATTTTTTGCCTTCCCAAACCTTTTCATCATCACGATTCTGGTAGAACAGTAATTTTTCACGGATTCTGCCACCAGTGGATTATGTAGCTGAACCATTAAGTGCCTCCCCAATGGGGTTGTAGTCATTACATTACCATGATCAGGTCTCCTCTTAAAGATGCAACTGAATGCCATGCCTTCATTATTGAAAGATATCCTGCTCTTAGAAGCTAGCAGTAATACCCCTTTCTCACCAAAATGCCAGGTCTGAACAAGGTTTCTACCAGTGTTGCATCTGTTCACACTGCACCTTCATGCCTGGTAAATCCCGGGTCATCGCCTTTCACACTGGGCCTGTGTCTGCAGAGGGGTGTGGGTCGCTGCTGATAATGGTACTTTTTTGAAAGGGCTGTTTTTGACAAACCATTTACGAAGACAGAGCTCCTCAGAAACGTCCTGCTCCACTGCAATGCAGACAGGTAGGCGCTGCTCTCTATTTCCCCAACCCTTGTGCTAATTCTTACCCTAAATCTCCCCTTCCACTATCCTAATCCTCCTTTTCCCATAGCCTAACCCTAAGACTCCCTTTCCTGCAGCCTAAATTAAATCCCCTCACTTGCAATAACCTGACCGTTTGTCAGAGCGTCGGGTCTGCTGTGTAATTTTCGGCATGCATCCATATTCTAACATACACAGAGCCGACAATTAGCTGTTAGCTGTGAGTTTGTTGAAAATGGCAGTTCACAGTGGCGCATGCAACCCGTCTGCAGAGGCAGAGAGCAATTCTGAATTTAACTTCTTTTAATAGAAGGAACAAAAAAGAGGTCCGGCGATCCATACAAACATTATATAACACTGTGTCAGCACATACATAAAAAGGAGCTTTAGTTCACAATATAGCTATATTGGGTTAAGCTCACCTGCCCAGCGTCAAGGCACCTCCTGTAGGTGAGTCCCTATCCATTTGCTATATGTGTACTCAGGAGCTCTGTATTAAGACACTTCTGCTATTTGAAAAGTATGCAGCGAACCTGGGTTGAAAAAACTGGGAACACCTTTCACACTGCAGCGTATCCTGGAAATAACTCTGGTAGCGAACAAGTTTCTGGATCCGCACAATTCAGCTTAAACCATTCACACCAACATGCGACCTTGGCTATTCCTACTGCATGCCTTGGTGTGAAATGGCATCACAGGGCAGCTTCCATAACACATGCATGCACAAATCAAGAAACTTTATTTCTATTGAACATCTAAAAATGTCTCTATTTCTTTGGTTGATGCTCGATGTCAGTAGTAATGCTGTCTCTGGATGACAAGACACTTGGCTGAGGTAGTCTCTTGTTTTCTAAGTTCATAGATTATTTACCACGAAAAAATAGGTATGCTTTAATACATGGGATATCGCAAGCTGCTTACACTTTCCTTGTAGTGTGCACATTTTCCAAGCCTGCTTGATATAATGCATAGACAAAAATAGCCAGGGACAGGGTGTGACAGTGTGCGTTAACAGTGCTTCTCCGCCTCTGGTAGAATTGTATAAATAGAAATCCTGGCATTTTCTCATATGGATATACAGTAGTGAGAGTCTGACACATGCACACTGACAATCACTCTGTCCCACTCTCTCTTTCTAAAACAGACAACAATATAGATTCTTAGATCTGTTCCAGATAACAGTACATATAAAGCACATACATACCTTATGATAACATATGGACACCATTGGCCGTATGCAGAGCTCCGGCCGCATTGCATATGCAGCCGGAGTTTTCCGATTTCTGTTACTGCGCATGCGCAGTCATTTTGTAACGTCATCTACGTTTCTTGTTGCAACATAGATTGCGTATACGCGGTCTTTAAGACCGTGTATACACAATCTACATTGCAACAAGAAACGTAGCTGACGTTACAAAATGACTGCGCATGCACAATAACAGAAATCGGACAACTTTGGCCGCATATGCAATGCGCCCGGAGCTCTGCATACGGCCCCATATCCTGGAGTTATTCCATGCAATCATTATATAATGTCTCATGATTAATATGGATACTGGGTGGTTCTTTATTACAATTACTTAGAAAGCTGTTACTATTATTGCAATGGTGACCTAATACCTAATATAATGTGCCTTCTATGGTGCCTTTTTTCTTGGAGAGGCTGGTGTTCCACAGCATTCTGGTTCATACTAAAACTTTAAATTGTATGTCATTTGGCCTAGTCATTCTGTGCAGACAGCTGTAATATCAGTAACCTATTCTCAACATTGTTTACCTTCTTGTGCAATAGCACAGCTCAACTTCTGTTATCAGCTGCTGATATCTATAAACAAATACATAGGTGAGATGTTCTCTACATTCATCTCCATTAGAGTTTTGGTTAAAAAAAAACAAAAAAACTAAATATATTCATCTTTATATGAGTAAAAAAAAAAATAATATACACTATTATCAGAAAATATATTACTATACCAACTTTAAAAGGGGATGGGCAATTCTTTAACATTACATAAAACAAGTAATATAGGGCTCTATTTACAAACCTCGGGCCAGATCCAGAACTACGTCCGCCTTCCATAGACGGACGTAATTCAATGAACAACAGCTACTGCGCATACGTAGTAGCTATTGTACGTAATCTGCGTATCGTTTCTATGGAAGATGGACGTAGTTCTGGATCTACCCCAATGTGACATTGCAGCAATGCCCTAACTTCATAACATTTCACTGGAATGACGGGCCGGATCCAGAGCTATGTTCCCTTTACGTTTCAACGATCTACGTATCGAAACGATACGCAGATTACGTACAATAGCTACTACGCATGCGCAGTAGCTATTGTTTATTGAATTACATCCGTCTATGGAAGACGGACGTAGTTCTGGATCTACCCCCTCATTTTTATGCGCTAGTGCCAGTTTTGAAGTGATAAACTGCATAAAAATTAAGTTTTTAATATTTACAAACCATGGATTGTGCAGTTTCAAAGCAGTTTCCATGGTGAGCCATGTAAATATTGGCTGTTCGTACTATTTACTAAATGCCAGAGCAGAGTTCTACACTCCCAGTGTAAAATTATGGGTAAGTATTCCATTGATGTCCCCATATATATTTTCCTCCCTTTCTGTTATTAGGGGTTATAAAAAGGGGAGGGGGTAGATATGGGGAGATCGGTCCAGGCGATGCACCTTACTGCCACAAAGGAGTTTCTGCATATATGCAGGACTTCATTAATACTTCATATGAATGAAAGGTCCTGCAATCAACTCGCAGAAAGGGTAAGTATTAGTAAATACTGTGAAAGAATCTGCCAGGTGAAGATAAGCAAGCCTTATGCAGCATCGTTCACAGGGAAACGAAGATGTATGTAAATAGAGCCCATAATCTGCAGCATAATAGGACGAAATGCATTTTAAACATTCTTGTGTATATCAATGTTTTTATTATAACTATGGCCATTTCCCAATTGAAAATTATTTGAACCTATGACTAACACCATCCCCTGACATGGTGTAAGATTTTTATGGAAGGGCAGGACATCAATGCTAATTCTGCTTTCAGTTTGCCCCCTTCTTCCCTTGTAGATCAACAAGGTATTGTTCAGGTCTCTACTTGCACCTTAAATAGGTGTAAGTGCAGTTCTAGAACAGTGCCAGAAAAATCTTATTGCCTTCTGTTTTATGACAATACATTTTAGAAATGTGTCTGTGGGAGATGCTACCCAGAGCATAACTAGAAATTTTAGCACCATGGGCAAAATGGAAAAATGGTGCCTCTGACCCTGAATTCCTAACAAATTTAACCCTAAATATTACCTTGCTGACACCCCTATTAGTTGTGCCACCTGGGCAGCCGCCCCTATCACATAGCCCTGGTTAGGGCCCTGATGCTACAACTTGAAATTACTTAAAATAATAATACAAAATACGTTTACGTGTTAAAAGCTATATTTTGGAAATAATCTGCACTGTGTCCTAGCCTAGCATTACCCTTTAGCAGGAATTGTATTTGAATACCACAGGCTGGAGTAAAGTAAACTCTATTCCCAGGCAGCACAGTGTATACGTAGAAATACAGAGACAGCCATGGCTGCCATGTGTGTGGACGAAGCGGCTCACAGACAGGTTGTTATTATAAGGCAGTGGTGGTGTCTCCGTGTGAGGTGTGATGTAAACTCCACAGGGTATGGGCGGGCGCTGAGTCACACGGAGGAAACTGCTGCCTATGTGCACAGTTCCTGCACCTCCCCACAGCCTCTCTCAGCACGACACACTGTCAGCAGCTC
The DNA here is from genome assembly GCA_011038615.1 of Limnodynastes dumerilii. Lineage (NCBI taxonomy): Eukaryota > Metazoa > Chordata > Amphibia > Anura > Limnodynastidae > Limnodynastes > Limnodynastes dumerilii. The sequence goes on along the minus strand of WWET01000798.1, from coordinate 372,482 downwards.
CCTTACCTGTCCAGCCGGGCCGTGTCTGCCAGGCCTGCTCAACCTGTCGGGAGTGAGTCACCTGCTGCAGTCCCTGAACACTGCTGCTAGGTGAGGGACACAGCCCGGGATTAATATACTGTGAAGCACTTTGTCCCTGGGACGTCTTGCCAGGAGAACCTGCGCCCGGGTTGTGGCTGATCGTGGATGACAGGAGCCTGAGGAAGGAGACGCAGAGATGCAGGATATCTCCGACTGCCTCAGCCCAGAGGCGCAGAATGTGGTAAGAGAACTGTCTCTTCATCCAGTCTAACACACCTTCACCAGGAACTGTATTTACAGATCAATCCTATGCTGTGTAAACCTGACACCTGGGTCGCTATGTAGGTGGTCTTATAGTTCTAATTAAACCTGTAAATACAGTGGCAAGAAATCACTAGAAAATCTTGTATGAGTAATAATTATTTCTTCTTCTTTATGTTTTATTAACAATTGCCCCACGATAGTATCCCATTTATTATGCCTCCTTAGTCATGTAATAACTATGCTGGCACTGTGTAAAATATGGGCAAATACTCTTGTTCACTCCAGCTGTCTGGGGACTGTGATGCTTTGAATAAAAGGAAGTTGTCACTGTTACTATGCCATGTACAGAAAAGTGGCAAACGATTTATGCGTCCTAGTGTGTGTAATACATGTCAATAAACAAAAAAAAATCGAATTATTTGATATAATGTTCAGTGATGTATGTCCAATAGTCTGAAATTTAAGCACAGTGTAGGATTATGGCAATTGCGTGTAAACTCTCTCAATTATGTGGACAAGCTCTATGGGTGGAGTGCACTTGGCAATTCCTTTTAATTTTTTATTATATTGAATCACAGTTCTAGCTCAGAAAATAGCGTTGTTATATTGCATGATTGTTCGTCCTGAGGTATTAACTAATAATTTAACCTGTGTTATATTGTTTTAATTGCCATAGTGTATCTAATAAACCAAGTTAGTCACTCCTATAATTATTCTTGTGCATGTAGTCAAGAACATACAGGTTTATAACAATGACTTGCTCTTTCAGCTTCCTATGTTATTGTTCACCAGCCTCATACAATTAAATACACCAGGCACATGTAGGAATAAGACTTCTGTAATGAAATCAAGCACCAGGTCTGCACACATTTTCCCCATATTCAGCGTACCACAAGTACAAGTAAAATTGCTAGCATATAAAATTGCATAGAGAATATCAGAAGCATAAGTCATTCGGTCAGAGTTCTCCCATCTGTGAAGAAATCGGTATTGTATACAGTGAGGTGGGCCAACGCGTTTCATCCAAAGGACTTCGTTAGGAAGAATAAAATAATTCACTAACTCCAGGTTTTTTTTATAATTGCTAGACCTACATTAATTGGGCTACATCTGGAACCCGGTCTGTTACGTCAGAGACCTGTAAGATAAATCTCACTGAATCTTCAGTCTGATTTAGCTTTCCGGTGTCGGCATTACAATCATCGTTTTACAGCGTTCAGCATAAGATCGGTACTTGTCAAATATCATTTTTAACATGCTCATAAAAAACTGATTAATACAAATAATTCAGAGAAAGAAAAACAATACACAAATACAATAAAAAAAATAGTATACATCTCAGAACTACATTGTTAAAAAACTGTCTCACTAGTTAAACTTCGCAGTTACAGGAATGTGAGCTGTTCAGCTCTGAGCATGTGCTTAGTTCATAGCTAATACATCTTGTTTTGGAGGTATGTTCAAGGATAGATCTGGTGTCTAGTAATATTGTATATCCATCTGGCAAGTCCTGGGTTGACCTGACCTGGGAAGTGCCAAATTTAGTGCAGAGTAACGATTGGTTAAAACCTGTTTTGCACTGAAGGGAACACAATTAAGGTTTGGACATTATTGAGTACATCACTTTCTTCTCATCGCAAGTCTGTTGACTTTTTGGTGCTAAAACTGTTGCAAGTTGTATTTGAAGAAAACCTTTTGACCCCACAAAGCTTGGTGCAAATTGCCTTTATGTGTGTGTTTCCAACAACCTTGAATCGTTAATTAAATGTACTTACCTAAAGCTGGGCACACACTGAAATCTTTAACTCCCTTGTCAAACCACAGTAACTATGTTATGTCCTGACCATACACACTGATCTCTATATTACAGTGGATTGTTTACAAATTGTACCCATAAACCTACAATGATGCACACTCCCACCAGGTGGCCCTATGCAGAAATTTGAATGAACACATTAAAGCTTAGGAGCTCCCAAAAATCAAACCATACGACGCGATAAAGATTCTGCAGCGTTGTTGGACAGTACACGTTGGTAATATGTTGGAGCTATCTGACAATTATCATGTGATCTGCACAATAATTTTTGGAGTGTGTGCCCAGTTTATGTTACTTAACACCGTTTCCAGTGGGTGGGCTTGCTATACATGGTGATTTCACACGCCATGTATGACAGGCTTTCTCCATTTTGTCAAAATGTGGTCACGTGTAGCAATTGGTTTCTTCACCGTAAAAAGTTCACTGTTGTCTGTAACTATCATAACATGTATTGTTTGTCTATATTTCTGGTTATGACTTGCATACAAGTAAGGAAGCTGATATGTTTCCTTAAATAATGGTTCTGCATTTGTGTTATATTTGAGCCTAAGCCACGAAGACATTTAAATTTGTAACAACACACAGACTTTGCTGAAAATTGTTGCTGCTATAGGAATACTTTTGAGGATTCCGTATCAGCTTTCATGACTTTACTTAGCTTCGGCTTCTTAAGTGCAGTCCTTTAAGAAATGACCTACTATGCATAGTAGGTCATTTACAAAGTCTATGTACCACTTAGGTACATGGATTGACCATGTGCAGTCTTCAAAGACCACACGTAGTAGGTTAGGGTAGAAGGAGGTGTGCCAAGGCAGCCTCGGGGAGGATTTAGGAATAAGAGTGTGGGGGGAGGGCAGGAGGAGTCATTCTCCTTGCGTATTTTTCTTCTTAAGAAGGGAAATACATACGGTTACTTAAGTGCCATAGGGTTCCTAAAAATGGGGACTGGTTGAGGAGCAGGACGGGTGAGTTAGGGGGCATATAAGCAATACTATTTTGTGTGTGAAAATAAGTGGCTTTCAAGGAGAAAGGGGAGATATATTACTGTTTCTCCACAGACATAAATGAAGTATGGAGTGAGGACTGACTGTTTACTGGGATGCCTAAGTATAGAAAGTTTATTAAGTGCGTATTTGATAGAAGTGCCTTTTATATTGAGCAAACTCACCTTCCTACCAGCACTGGTTTAAGTAATCCTTCCTGTTACAACATTACAGTGGATAAAATAGATTTCATTTAGCAAATTTTTGCAGTCGTACACATGACTGTGACTTAATGATGACACACAGTTTAGTTCCCTGCTGTAACATTGGACCGGATCCAAACTCCCGCACGCTTTCCGTCTGACAGAGGAAGGGGAGTGAACATCCCGTCACTCCCCTCTCTCGTACAGGCTTTATGCCAGCTTACACTTCCTAAATTAAAGCGTGCGTTCCGTAAGACCGCTGATCCGCACGAGTGTGGGATAATCATCCCACACTGTACAATTAGCATGCTTCCCCCCCTTTAGTGGGCAAAGGGGAAGCACAGCCCATTTCCTAGGAAATGGGCCCGTATGGAACTAAGTTCAGTACTTTAAATTGCTTACTGCACACAGAGACTGACCAGCTTTACTATCACACTGTTATTTAGACTTGGGATAGGAAACATCACCATTCTACTCTAATACTGTTTGCAGCAGATGAAATATGACTCCCCTGAAGTCAACATGCTTTAGCCCAGGAGTAACTAAGTTCATGCACTTAACAAGGTCTGGATCCTGCCCAATGCTTGATACGCTAGTGTTACTATCACGATGTGCCCTCCAGTCACATCATGCCACTTACACACCTTGCTTGTGTGCGTAAGTGGTTTGCTCTGGGTTTGGTCCGTTATCGTTGCATGGCAGGGTGTTTGGGGGTATAAAATAGTGCTGTGTTCACAAAAAGATGCAGTCGCTACTTAGAACGCTGTTTTGTGGCGTATCGTTGCCAGAAATATTTCCAATTTCCCATTGGAAACTGATATTTTGTCGAATGGCTCTATTTCGGCATTGATTCCTGATAATGTTTCCAAAACCCAGACCCCTACAATTTCATGTTTTCCAGGTTCTTTCACCAAATCACAAATGTAATAATTGCATGTAATTTAGTAATGAATACATCTATGGTCTCACAAGGAGACTTTTTGTTAGGGATTACTGAGGAGTAGAGATACTGTATAAAGAGTTTTATAATACATGGTAATACTTCTTAAGATGCTCAATATAAACTATGAAAAAAAAATCTCTATTACCATATAAAAAAAAAAATCAACAAATAGTAATGCAGTGAAATCTTTTCGAGGGTTAGCTGCTGTGCACATTATGTAAGGACTATAGATATTTAATAGACTCACCGTCTGCAGCTGCTAAACCTGTTGCAGAGTTGTCTAGCAGTCCTCTGGCATGTGTATTGCCTTATTACTAGTATGTGTCATTGTTTTAAAAAGCTTTTATTGTTTAGCTACTACGTAGGTGCTTTTTAGATACATGATCTCAAGTGATTGCACTTTTTGTCCTGCTACAGAAGTGAGTTTGTAAAACATTTATTTAATCTCAAGATTATTATCATTTATTTATAAGGCGCCACAAGGTGTCCGCGGCGTCATACAAAATACAGTACAGACTTACAGGGTAGGGAAGGACAGCATAGTACATATTAAAATACAATATAAATATAAATAGATGCCAAAATGAAACTCTTTTAATGCACTGATGGCAGTTTTGAATAAGTACTAATTCAGGAAATCTTGGATGTGTCTGCAGAAATAACAATTTAATCTCAGATGAATAGCGCAAAAAAATTAAATTACAAATGTGAAGTTAAAATGTGTCTTGAGGAGCTTGAATTAATCTATGTAGTTTAAGAAATGTATTTGTAGAGTTTGTAAATGCAAATAAGACACTGCACAACTGCAGTGGTAGAGGTCATTCCTTGTATGAGTATGCAGTACTGTTTGTAAGTTTGTGTGTGCCTGGTTGCTACAGTTATTCAGAGGTTTCCTGTGTTAGGTTAGATGTGTATTTTAAATTGGTTTTCTTCCTTCCTATGGGCGTGTAAGTGAAGTTAGAGGGACTTCTGGTGCACGTCTTTCCTCCTTCCTTTCTTCCCCCTTGTTCATCAAGCCATTTTTAATTATAATGCTCTGTTGAAGGTTGACGACAATTTAAGGTGTGTTCTAGCTGGCAAAAAATAAAAGCCACATTATTTGCAATGCTTCAAAGTTGTTATTTTGTTGTCATTATTCAACAAACTTTAATAACACTGTGAAAAGAACCGACACTTGTTTGCTATGGGTTTTGGTGTGATATTTTCATCTTTAGGTTTGCTTAAGCTTATTTCTTACATTAAGCCCCCGTTTTTTTTTCTTTTTGTGCCTGAACCAATATTTATGAAAATGCATCTACATGTATGCCTGATGATTTGGTGAAGTTATTGGTTCCACATTTAGGCCACAAAATGGCTGCCTCCAAGTAAAAGAAGGTTGTGTGGTGATGTACAGCTCCTAGCCAGTCATTCAGTGACTCCTACCAAAGTTATACTGGTTCAGCAACATAGAACTGACAAATCCTCTTAGTTTAAATACTTAAAATGACAGTGCAAACAGAGTGGACCAGATTCAGAGCTCTGGCTCTGTGCAACTTACAAGCTCAGTAAGTAAGCACAGAGGAGGGGAGTGCACAACAGAGTTCTGGACACTTATGTGTTTGTGTTTCAGTCTGATTGCTGCCTGTTTGTTGCATGTTGTGAATGCACTGAGGCAGACCTGCTGTCAGAAACTGCGTGGCCCGGGATGCATACACAGGGCCCCGTCCCCTAATGTGACTTCATCGGTGTTACGGGTCGATTTTTTTCCCATTGGCCCGCTAATGAATAGCTCTGAGCAGAAAGTATCAGCGATACCTGCTGCTGCATAGCTAGTTAAGAAGTGGCGGACCCCATCAACTTCGGGCTTGGGACAATAGTTTTAGCTGTCCCATTCCCTGATGGCGGCCCTCCACTGAGGTATGTAATAATCCATACTAATAGATTGGAATGCAGACCTAAGAGGTATGAAATTTCTGACAGAGGTACTAGGTTGAATGTATTTATGAAAATGCATCTACATGTATGCCTGATGATTTGGTGAAGTTATTGGTTCCACATTTAGGCCACAAAATGGCTGCCTCCAAGTAAAAGAAGGTTGTGTGGTGATGTACAGCTCCTAGCCAGTCATTCAGTGACTCCTACCAAAGTTATACTGGTTCAGCAACATAGAACTGACAAATCCTCTTAGTTTAAATACTTAAAATGACAGTGCAAACAGAGTGGACCAGATTCAGAGCTCTGGCTCTGTGCAACTTACAAGCTCAGTAAGTAAGCACAGAGGAGGGGAGTGCACAACAGAGTTCTGGACACTTATGTGTTTGTGTTTCAGTCTGATTGCTGCCTGTTTGTTGCATGTTGTGAATGCACTGAGGCAGACCTGCTGTCAGAAACTGCGTGGCCCAGGACGCATACACAGGGCTCCGTCCCCTAATGTGACTTCATCAGTGTGCAGGGAGATTTTTTACCCTGCGCATTGGCCCGCTAATGAATAGCTATCAGCGATACCTGCTGCTGCAGAGCTAGTTAAGAAGTGGCGGACCCCATCAACTCCAGGCTCGGGACAATGGTCCTAGCTGTCCCGTTCCCTGATGGCAGCCCTCCACTGAGGTATGTAATAATCCATACTAATAGATTGGAATGCAGACCTAAGAGGTATGAAATTTCTGACAGAGGTACTAGGTTGAATGTGGGAGTTGGCAATCCAGCTTAATTAAGTGTACTCATTCAGATCACCATACTTCCAAGAATCTTTTGTTTGAGTGTGAAATCTTATGGTGGCCTCTGGCTGTCTGAATTCAGTCATTACTTTTTGTTATAGAAGTATTAAGCAGGGGCGGAACTACCAGTGGTGCAACAGGTGCAGGGTCACCGGGCCCATGCTGAAACAAGGGCCCACAGCCGTCATCACTGCCTTGCCGAAGCTCCCCACCGGGTTACCTGGGATATCATTAGGACCAAAGCATGTTTTTTGCACCTGGGCCCAAAACTCAATAGTTCCGCCTCTGGTATTAATAATAACAATAGTAAAATAAATGATCCCCCTACACTGAAAACAAAGGAGGTCATAGAACAGGAAATTTATTTTGCGACTAGTGAAATAGCTTGTTAGAGGAAGTAAGACAGGCAGGGGGCTTTCTTATTCTTTATTTCATCACTCTACTGTTATTTTGGGTGAGAGTATGTAGAGTTATTTTGGTAGCTTTGTGCTTTCAAGTGATTTAACCCAGTAATTCCCAGCAAAGAGTGCTTAAAATATTTATTTGATTGTAAATAAGTTAAAAGGTTATCAGCCCTCACTAAGCAAAATATTTAATGACAATAATTGGGAAGTTCAGCTGCTACATTATATAAAAATGATACCCACTTTCATTCATGTTGTGCAAGGTATATTCTTCTCTAAGACTGGTTAATGAATGTTTTTGGAACAGATAATATTGTTGCTTTGTACATGGATTTAGGAGACAAAATAAGGCCTAAGGAGGTAGCTTATTCCTCTTCTTCTTTTCCACTTAATAAAGCTCTAAAAATAGCCTATTAAATAGCTACACAATATCTTTATTCTGTAAATGTATCATACGAAGGTGTCATTCGGAGCTAGGGGTTATAATATAAATAGATGTTTACATTCTAATGTGTTATACTTTTTGGGACAGTGATACTGGTTGGAACATTGACCAAAGGCTGTGACTAGAAAAAATCAAACACAATATAAATGATCTATTTTTCTGTGTTTGTATTTGTGTACAATGTGTGGGACGTTTTGTGATCCTCTCCTTAATTCTTTGTCTGTGATTATTCTTCAGGCCGAGGCAAGGTTGGCAGCGAAGCGTGCTGCACGAGCAGAAGCACGAGAGATACGTATGAAGGAGCTGGAGAGGCAGCAGAAAGAGGTGAGGAGGCAGACAAACGCTGGAGTACTTGCAAATGAGGGATTGCTGGCTTTTTCCAGAGTTTATTATACAGCAAGACATCCTGGTCATGTTACTGTATGTCATGTAGCTCATTACACGTGGTCTGATACGGCCGGCATCGTAGCGGGTTGTGCCCATGCACGTAATTCCCTTGTCGGCCGTAGCCCAGGATCTGGGCCAAATAACCTTTTTAATCGATTATTTTATAGTGTATGGTTAAGAACAACAGTCTTTAATCCTAGAGAATAGCCTGGTCTTCTCACCAGATTATTCATTCTTCCCAAAAGCTCTGACTATTCGTGTGCTGGGTCTATCAGGATGGTTGCAGAGCTGGAAGAAACAATGTGATGTCCCTGGCGATCCCTGGATTGTTGGACATTATCACACACTGGCCTAGATCCAGAACAACGCTTCTGTGCGGATTTACATCTGGCGGACACGTAAAATCGCAATTTTGTATGTACTGCGCATGCACACGGCAGATGACACGCTACGGAAAGTAACGTAACTCTGAGCGTATGGGCCATTCACATATCATTTGCGTAAATCCGTACATGGGGGTGTGCCCGTTTTACGTGAACCAAAAGTACGCCTAAATTACGCTATGTAGGCGGAGGTTTGCATTTAAATTGTACAGTATGGGCGTGCTTAGCTGCGTAAGTCTGCGTTACTTGTGCGGACGAGTGCGGTTACGCTGTCAAAAGTTAAGGTAGGGTTTAAAAAGCGGAAATCATTCAAAGTACATACATTCAAGGGGTGTGCCAAGGGGAGTGTATAGTGTATATATATAGGCACACACGCGAAAATATGCTACGCTAGTAAACGGATTGCAAGCGGAGTTCTGGACCTACCCCACTGTGTCTAACTTAATCCTTTAATGGTGTTATTCCCCTGTGTATGGACGTATGTATATGTGCAGAACCATACACACAATATTTTCTATTAAAGTATTTATAGGAGATACATAAAACAGTAACAGTTTGGTGGTGTCTTTTTTTTTCTGTACTGTATGTAACCAGATGAGTATCTGTGAGTACTATGCTTCCAGAGCATAGAGAAGCCGTTTCCCCTGATCTCTGCTTTTGAAACTACTGACCCATTGCTGCTTTTGAATCACAAATAATACAGAAAAAGTATCTTCTTTGTACCATACCGGTGAATTGTCAGTCTGGATTTGGCAGTAATTGCCTATTGCCTGTTTTTGTTGCTGCAGCGTTGTAATCTTATGCTAAATAAACACACAAAAGATTGCTGCACCAAATACAGACACAAGAGTGGACTAACTCCACTTATGGGGGTGCTGCCGTACAGCCAGAAATAGTACAATCAGAAAGAAACAGACGTTTGAACCCCACAGACAGGGTCCCAGTGGCTGTTCAATTGCAGTGCACACGTATACACTCTTATATGTTATCGTTCCCCAAGAAGACAGACAGATTTATATAGTGCCAAAAATTTCCGTAGGTTTATTATCTGTAATATAAATGAATTAAGGGGCAAAATATTTAAACTTCTCGGCAAGGAATCAAAACAGGTGAAATATAGTTGCCAGTTAGGTATACACAATTATCATGCAAAGTCAACAGTAACAAACTGTAGCAATCTATAGGAATACTCAGCCTCATGAAGAGAATTACATGTCCAGATTCCAGCTCGCAGGTGCTATAGGCAAAGCATCTCCCTATCTAGTCCAATACAGGTCTGACCCTGGCCAATGCTACTAGTCTCACGTTCAGGCTTCGTGTTTCCATGCTAGTATCTTGCCCTCCCTGGACTTGTAGATGACAGTGGGAGTCTTGTGCTGAGAAGATATCCGGAAATAAGGAGGCTGTTTCCTTGCCGATGAAGTCAGTAAGCGGGTCCTCGTGCACGGAGCGTATCTGCTAGCTCAGTCTCTCCGATGCGCATTTCGCGGTCTCGCTTCGACTGGGAGAGCTGTCCCAGTCGAAGCGAGACCACGAAACACGTGTCTGAAACAAGGAAACTCGCTCCTTATTCCCGGATATCTTCTCAGTACAAGACTCCCACTGTCATCTACAAGTCCAGGGAGGGCAAGATATTAGCATGGAAACGCAAAGCCTGGCAATGAGGCTAGTAGCATTGGCCAGGGTCAGACCTATATTGGACTAGATAGGGAGGTGCTTTGCCTATAGCACCTGGGAGCTGGAATCTGGACATGTAATTCTCTTCATGAGGCTGAGTATTCCTATAGATTGGTACAATTTGTTACTGTTTATGACTTTGCATGATAATTGTGTATACCCAATTTGCAACTATATTGCACCTGTTTTGATTCCTTGCCGAGAAATTTAAATATTTCGCCCCTTAATTCATTTATTTTATAAACTTATGGAAATTTTTGGCACTATATAAATCTGTCTGTCTTCTTGGGGAACGAAGACATATTAGAGTGTATACGTGTGCACTGCAATTGAACAGCCACTGGGACCCTGTCTGTGGGGTTCAAACCTGTGTTTCTTTCTGATTGTTATCTGATGCCACTTGTCCTAGATCCTGTAATTCCCAAACATCTATAGAATGCTGCCACAGAATTTATGGCTAAGTTGGCTTTCCAAATGTTGCAGTATTCTGACTAAAGTTCCATATTCTTCAGAAAATTCATGTCAATACAGTAAACTATTTCTTTTTACAACCTCTCCTTATCATACCACATTCTGTATTGTTTTAAGTTATTGTACGAAAGGTCACCCAGACTGGAGTTTGCTGAGTGTTCTGTACTAGGTTTCTGTATTCTGTTGAGTTTGAATTGGTTTTATCTGCTGCTTTCCTTAGTGGTATTGCTGAACTGCACATTCTTGCCTGTCACTGATGCGAAAATTGCTTTTTTTTTTAGAAGTTGAGACAGCCGAAAGCTAATTTTTTATAGCACAATTTTCAATTTTTTTTATGAATTGGTAAGTATGATCGGTGTACTGTAATTACCCATTAATTCATCGGAAACGCTACTGCAGATCCGCCGCACCGAACAGAGGTGAATAACACTCTCTGGGGAGTTTTAGGGTTAGGCTGTGGGAAAGGGATGGTTAGGGTAATCAAAGAGGAGCTTTTGGGTAATGGAATTGGAGTCTTAGGATGAAACTACAGGTAGGGGAATCTTAGGGTCCAGCGGCGGGAAGGGGAGTCTTAGGGTTAGGCTGCAGTAAATGGAGTCTTAGGCTTATGCTGTGGGAAAGGGAGGGATAGGATAATGGAAGCGGAGGGTTAGAGTAAGGATTAGGGTAGGGGTTGGGGTAAAAATTCATACTTGCCATTCGCAGCAGTGTCTTCTGTCTTCCATGGATCGATTGCTTCTCCTCTGCGAGGCAGAAAAAGGACCGTTCGTAGCAGCTACCCTCACCCACTCGCCTGGATGTTTTAGCAGGATCTATGAGATATGAGCTGCTGCTGCTGTATTTCTACCTCTAGCTTTGGTTACTTGGAATTCGAGTTGTCTGCACAGCCAATGTGTCCCTTCTGAAATCAATGGGCAGTGGTATACTCTGGATGTGACCTATATTGTACTCTAGGTGTATGAGACTCGGTGGCAGCACGCACCTTCTGCATTTCACTTGCATATATAGAAGGCTCGTAGCTACTTAGGAATTTCAGAGAACGCAACAGGTCTATTGTTTATAACCAACCTAATGAAGCACCTCTTAACACTAAGAGACCAGTGTTAATGAGTGTTTGCTGTTCTCTGTATGGTATTTAAAGTCTCCGTCTATCCTACTTGCTGCGTCATTAAAGTAACAAATTCCTCAAATATATTCTAACCAAGTTTGAATTAGTTTTATTCTCCAAATAATCAAAAGGCCCATCATTTTAGTAGGTTTTAGTTAATCATTTGGGCAATCAGATGCTATAAACTCAACCGGGATCTAAGGTCTGGATTCACAGTTGCTTAGTTTTCATCTTACGTACGTTGTTTTAAGAATAGCACTTACGCAATCTACGTACAGAAACGGTACGCAGATAGCGAAAATAAGCTGCTATGCAAGAGTAGTAGCTCAATTTTTATGTAACTGTGAATCGGGACCTAAAACCTTTTCATACCCATAGGGAATTATTTGCTAATCTATGATCTTTCTTTAAATCTCTGCTTGTTTCTTTCTGACTGTCCTGTTTTTTCTTTCTGTATGCAGATCTACCAGATTCAGAAGGTAATTGTGTGGACATGTTATTACTTGCATGGTTGTGTGATTACTGTCTATCTGATATTCCTGTATACCTCTACCTATTACATGGATTTAAATATTATTGGTCTTATGAGGTTACCTAACCTATAGGTCACTTAATGTTGTGTTATAGGTCCCCTATAGCCTACATGCTGACTGAGGGCCATATTTACGTATGAAGACCGCATTTACGCAATCTACGTAAGGAAAAGATACGTAGATAACGTAAAAATGTACTACGCATACGCAGTAAGAAAATGGCTAAACACCAGACGTATATGTTATAGACCAGTAGTCTGCATACGTACGGCCCTGTATCTTTTTCTTTGTGCAGGAATAAATGTGAAATCTGGGTTCTCTTATGTAGCCAACTTTTCATGTCTGTATAAGGTTTTACGCATGCATTGCCCTCACTGGATGTAAGAAATATAGTTAAGCGTTTGCATGGGAGAAGTCTTTCTCTAGCTGCCAAAGAAGTATTTGTTTTATTTTTGCATTTGGCCAATGTTGCAAATCCTATCCATGAACTATGTCCCAGACCTGTGTAAACTAAGTAATATTGTATTGTGGCAGAAATGTGTGACTATAATTATAGATGGGGGTGGGGAGGGCAGTCTTCATACACTTTTTCATATTTTAAGGTGTAAATTATTCTTATTTATGATGTTCTTTAAGCTGTTTATGGGATGTGGATATTGTACTGTATGTCTGTCAGTAGGTAACACAGCAGTCCACAGCTTTTGGGCAACCCCTGTCTCATTATTCATCTCTGGTTTGTATCTGTCTCTCATTTTGTCTTTCTTCAGAAATACTATGGTTTGGATGCCAAGTGGGGTGACATTGAACAGTGGATGGTAGGCTTTTCTTCCAATCAGGCCATGTCTTATATTTGTTCATTTATATCCTGTGTGCGCTTGGTGGTCCCTCATGAAAATAGCAACAAGTGGCTCCCTAGAGCTGTTTGCCCCTATGTAAACGGTCATACATAAGATTGCATGTCCTCATAATAACAACTTTCCTTTGTAAACCCTCCCTCCCCTGCTCCTTTCTCTCACCCCTTGTATTTCTGGTATCCATCCTTCTCTCCTTGCTCTCAGCTGCTTCATGTGTTTTTCTTCTTCCTGCAATGCGTTTCCAGGAAGACAGTGAGCGATACTCACACAGGCCACGGAGGAATCTCCAGGTCAGTCTTTCCCTCTGTGCAGTCTTGTCAGCTCTTCTAATTTCATCAAACCCTGATGTTCAAGCTAACAAAATTATACCCAGTGATTTTTTTTATTTTTAGTAATGAAAAAATGTTCTGGCACTTACCTATAGTAAAAGGACACAATTGGCCAAATGTAGTACCTCAGTCCTGTGCATGCCTTGTATACTGTAGCGTTACAACATAAAAGGTTCTGCACCAGATAATCACCTTGCTGAGGTGCTGAATACATGACAGTGCTACTTAACATTCACTCCCCTTTTCCCTGCGTACTTTCTAACCTTTGTGTGTGGTGTAAACGCACAGAGGTCAGGATCCGGTCTTAAGTTTCCGATAACAGGTCCTAGTAATGCAGGACCTGATGCAGAGTTTGAAAATTAGAGAGGACAGTTACACCTGGGCTAAACCATGCTGATTTCAGGGGGGGGGGGGGTCAAATGAATGTTGTTCTATACATGCAGGGAGAATACGTTGCTTTTTCTTATAGCGCTTAGATACTGAAAAGCTTCACTTTTACACTGTTTAGACCTGGAATGGGAAACATTACCTCTCAACTCTAATACCGTTAACAACAAATTAAATTTGACTCCCCCCTAAATTAAAAAAAACATTTGCCCAAGTATATCTTTCCTCTCTTATTTTCAAACTCTGAATCAGGGCCGCAGTCACTGCAGCATAATATCTGTATTTTCTGTAGTGGATTAAATTATATTGTATGTATCAAACAGAATTATTACTCTGGAGACTTTTATACAGGGGAAGTCAATGAGGGAGTAAGTACTTTAGGTGGCTGTTCACTAGTTTTACAGTTCACATTTAAATCCAAGATATTTCCATATATACCGATAGACTACTGGTAATTTGGGTCAGTGTACACACACACACACACACACACCATCTATTTATGCACTGGTTAAAATGTTAGTAGTGAAATTAGTCCATGACCTATAGATTTGCAGAGAAACACTCTATATTTTTCTTGCTTATATTTCCTTCTATTTATGCTTTTTCTTCCACTTTTCGAAGGCTTCAGATGAAGATGATATGTCTGTGACTAGCAGGAGCAGTCTTAGGGTCAGTAACCTCCAAAGTTGCATGTAAACATTGAAGAACGTGTGACAGTGACTAGTCTTGTGTGCTGTGTTTTACTAATTATCCCTGTGCGTCAGATACAGTGTACTGGCTGTTCAGTAACTCTGCAATGTCGGCGAGAAGCCATTTCATCTGGTGGTAGCAGCGTTAGCAATCGCAAGCCCTGTGACCTTCTGTGTTTTGTGTTAACTTCTGTGTCAGAAGTGAATTAATAGCCATTTTCTAGCAAGTTTAGTTACTATGTAGAAATTAGACACAATGGTTGTGTTGGAAAGGAACTTTAATAAATCATTTCTATTTTATAATTCTATATTTTAGTCAATCTGGCTTTCTAATTTTTTGCCTAATTTAATATTTTATCATTACGTGAACAATGTACATAAACATTATATTACCTCAAAGAAAATGGAGATAAGAAATGAAAAATAAGAAAATGGAAGCATCTATCAACACAATCCATAATATAGACAGCTAACATTGGTGTTTATTATTTAGTTAGCAGAACACCTTTTAACTGTTCTAGGTTTATCCACTTCCAAATACATACGTTCCACAGATCCTTTATTCCTGCATGCTCCCTGGTGTTTGCTGTGCACAGGTGTGTAGTCTATGTCACTGGCCTGCATACACATCATTGCTTCCTTCTCTTTTTCTAACAGACCAATGGTTACGAGGATGAATTGCTTGGAGCAACTCAGTATAGGAAATCCAGCAGGGTCAGTAGAGAACTCAAGATTTTCATGTAGGAGCCAAACACTAGTGCTTGACATATATCTATCCACAATGAGGATGGTGACATTCAGTCAGCTGCGTTTTGTGGGGGATAATGTTGATTTTACATATTTATACAGTTTTTGTACCTACCAATCCCTGTTTAAAGGGTAGTCTGTCGTTATAATGTTACAACTACATGTGTCAGCAAACATGAGTTGTGGTGTTTTTCCTTCACCCATAGAGCTCAACAGGCAGCGGAGAGAACCTCCAGTCTCCCTGGAGGCCTCCCAAGGACGAGGCAACGGTTGGTCCTGTGCTTGATGTTTTAGATCATCCTGTTTCTGGGCTTCTGCATGGGAGCCATGCACACTTAATGAGCCACTAATATGTTATGAGTTACTATTATTACCAGTATTTGTACACTTTAACTGCAGCATGGTCTTGAATGCTTACTATTAATTCATTCTGTGGCTGCAGTATGTGAGTGTGACACTGACATTTCAGATTTGTTAACTTAATGATATCTATCATTGTGTATATTCAGTGGCTTTGCACTACATTATATGGTATTTGTTGTGCAGTGCATTAGTTATTGTATAACGTCAATCCAACCCATAAAAGAGAAACCTATAAATTGGAACAGAGGCCCGGATTCACACCCCCGGACGTATTGCACATAAGTCCGTAATTTACCAGTAATATCTACATATCGTTTCGTTACGTAGATTACGTCAAATAGTTACTACGCATGCGTCCGGGGGGGTGAATCCGGGCCAGAATTATAGACTAGTGAAGGTTTTGGTTTAATATATTTTATTGCATTAAATCAAGCATGGTACTGGTGCTTAAGAGAGCAAAACAAAGCATAGGGCCAGTGTTCCTGCCAGCCTTGAAGTGGGTATAATTAAGAATGTTGTTAGAAACCGCACCTATACAGGTAATTATGTGCACATTGAGGTTTGTGCCTACTTCAAAGATTAGTAAAGCATAAACAAAGCTTGACTCAGATCATTGAAATGTCTTGTTATACAGTGTCAATGTCATGTTTCATTATGGATGATGCAGTCTGGTAAACTGTACAATTGTCTTTTTTTTTTTCTTGTGTGTAATACAGTAATTTCAATACACACTTAATGCAATAAGTATGCGGACCCTCCCTTCTATTTAGCTTATATGCCCATAGCCGTCATATTTATTGCCAGGTGCATATAATCATGCAATCTCCTTCGCAAACCATTCAAAGTGACACTGTCATAAAATGGTATCTTTCCAACAACTCTGTCTCTAAAACTTCTACTCTGCTAGCAGGGTCTGGCAGGATTCCAAGCCTGTCAATATTGGGCTAATTTAGATTAAATAAATTAGACTGTGAGGCTTGGCCCTTAGGCAGAAAATGTGACATCCCTTCCCTTCCAGTGCTGTCCTAGTCCACTGTAAATACTGATCATGTGAAGTGTAAACCTTGCAGGGAACTACAGTGCATCTGGGAATTGATGGGTCACTGGCTCCCAGAATGTGAACACTGAAGTATGCATTGTATAGAAAATCTCTCCTTCTTTGCGGTACTTACTACAGAGTTTTAAACTGCATCAAGAAGCAATCTAAGCACAGTAACTATTAGCGTTTTGGATAGATGTTTCCATGGGTAAGCACAGTATACAAGTCTCAGTTCACCATGTACAGTTCTGGAGCAATTCTGAAGTGAGGAGTCACCATGTAATAGTCTAATTAATTCATGTTAAGTGGTGGTGGGGGGTTGCTAGAAAAATGTTTCTTCTGATTGCTAGTTGGCAAAAAAAAATGTATTTTGCTTTGTAACAACAGGTACATATATAAATGGTTTAATGACATTGGAGCAGAATAACTTTGGAAGTTATGTCATTAAAATGTACATATTGAAGTAATATTGAGGCGAACACATCATGTTTGCAATGTTGAATTGAATGTCACCTCTGGATAACACCTGCAATAACACCCAATTCTTATAGTGAGTGCATCACCAGATCGGTCCATTCAAGGAATCTGCACATGTAATGAATTAAATATACTGGATTCCTCTCTACCACTATAAGCTTTGTGCTGTCAGTGTATGAATGACTGTGCTATTGTGAAAGCTGTACAGATGAAAGGTTATCACGTTGTGTGTGAACAGCTTCCATCTTTCATGCATCTTCCTGTCTCCCTGTATGCAGAGCGCTTATTACTCTGACCTCAGCCTGGCCAGTGCTCCACTCACATCGAAGGCTCTGCAGCAGTCTGTGCACAATGGAAGTAGTCGGGTCTGTTGCTTTATGTACATTTGCCTGTATCACGGGTTCCCTGCTATTTATACTGTATATAGTGGTTTATACATGTAGTATACTCCCCTCCCTATGTCTTATTTTGTGTAACATTGCTTTGAGATGTTTATATCTGTGTAAGTCTGCCAAGATGTGCACAGGTGTCTTTATCTATTGGAATGTTGGGGAGTTTGTGTTAGAGATTAATTCGATGTCAGACTAACCATTACATTGCTATACAGATAAAGCACACATCAAATTGTCTACACACTGACTAAGACCCGGATTCACACCACCGGATGTATTGCACATACGTCACGTATTTTACTGATAGTTGGTACTGCGCATGCGTAGTAACTATTTTATGTAATCTACGTATGTTTCGTTACGTAGATTGCGTATATGCGGTCTTTAAAACCACATATACGCAATCTACGTAATGAAACAACATGTAGATTACGTAAGATAGTTACTACGCATGCGCAGTAGCAACTATCAGTAAAATATGGACGTATGTGCAATACGTCCGGTGGTGTGAATCCGGGGCTAAATCTGCAGCCACTGAGTATAATGTTTCCCTGTTGATTTTTGTTTCATTACAAAGTGCAGCATCTATGTTCTGATTAGATGTAATTGGTTTGTTGCTGTTCAGCTGCATGTTTTGTTTCGTTTCCTACCAATGACTAACTATTACCTGCGCTCAGCCCACATCTACAGGTGTGTTTATTCATAAAAGTCAGATGTTCTTGCAGTCGCATAGCACACAATTCCCTTGTTCATATCACATGGCAGCACAGCGCAATGAAAACACTGGCCACTAAGTTTCACTTATGTTCAAGGACCTAACTATCTGCTTCTCTTAAACTTGACTTCTTTCCTCTTGCAGCCTTCAATATTAAACTGTAACTCCCTGCCTTCCAGATCCCAGCGGGTGGGTTCTCTGTCCGTTTTCATTCTTCCTTGTGTTTCTGTATTGATGACTATTTCTCTGTTTTCCACTGACTATCCTCTGTCTGTTCCCTGCTGGTAGGGGTCTGTCTATGATGAAGGTGTCACCAGCGGCAGTCGACGTTCTTCAAGTTCCCGCCCTGTGAGATTATTTCCTTTTGTGTTTCTCCTTTAAGGGATTACATGACTAACATTTAGTTGTTGCTTGTAGATTAATATAATACAAATGAATAGCTATTGTAGACTTTACCTATACAGAGACATTTACTTTCTTTTGGCTTGAATTTTTATAGTACAATGCTGTATAATGGATATAGGTCCTTGAAATGTTTGTAATGTGCATATTTGTCACATAAAATGTGTAACTTTGTCTGCTCTAATGTGTATATGAAATATATTGATTACAGTATTATAATTGAACTACCAACATCTGATGACTTAATTGGGTTAAAGGTGAAATAAGATAGCTGAAATAGTTTATGTAATTGCATATGTGTTTTTATCAGGTAACATTGCCTCAGTGATTATACTGGTTTACTTTAAATGAGTTGTCCCCATAACACGTTCTACAAAGTATTGAGCTACTAGGAATAGTTTATCTAAGCTGTGTTCCTAAGAATCTCTTGCATGCACAGTTATTTTTAGTATGACTCTTAGCATGTGGTCTTCATAGCATTGGGGGGTAGGGGCTTAGACAGGCATGTAATAGAAAAAACAAAAACTAGACTTGAGCTCTGCTCATGGGTAAATATCTGGGCTTTGCAGTCTCTTTCTGTCTGTATTTTTCTCCTTTTCTGTTTTTCCCGGATTTTTCCATTTTGCACTCTCTGATGTCCGCTTCTCTCCTGCTTAACTTCTAAAGCCCTCTGAGTACAGTTGTTACCTGGGCTCTGGATCGCGTGCCTCGTCTCGTGCCAGTTCTGCTCGTGCCAGCCCTGTGGTGAGGATTGCTTTTGCTTACTACTCTATCCTCCTAGTGCTTCCAGTGCTACAACATTGGGCTGGATCCAGACCTTGTTAAGTGCATTAACTTAGTTACACCTGGGCTAAACCATGTTGAATTCAGAGAGAGTCAAGTTAATTGTATACTTTGCATGCAGGGATATATCTTTGAATTGCTTACTGCACACCGATACTGACCAGCTTTACTATCACACTGTTATTTAGACTTGGGATAGGAAACATCACCTCTCAACTCTAATACTGTTTGCAGCAGATGAAATATGACTCCCCTGAAATCAACATGGTTTAGCCCAGGAGTAACTAAGTTCATCCACTTAACAGTGCTGGATCCAGCTCATTGTTAGCACTTAAAAATACTGCATTGGTGTACAATAAAATAAAAAAGTCCATGTAGGTGTGACAAGCTGTTTTATTTCTGGAGAGTTGTTTTTCTGGCTCATAATATTCTATTGATGCTCCTTTTCATTGTTACACCTAAAGATAATCACAGTGCACCTTTACTGTAATTGTTCTAGCTGAATATTTGTGTCTTCATTGGAATCCTTATTGCCATTCTGTTGTACTCTGCACAACCTAAGGGTTGATATTATCCAATAAATTATTAGTACGAATTGTATCTATAAAGATCAAATTATATTGCGTAGAATTTTGCGTGCAGAGGAGTAAATGGGTCCACATGAAAAGTATATCCAAATGACCTTCTTTTTAGTAATTTTTTAGTATAGCTACAGTCAGACCATCCATTTATTTTTATGAATGCCAATCTGTTTGTTTTCTTTGGTGTCTTTCATACTACAGCTTGAGAAACAAAGTTTTTCTTATTATTTTATCTGATGAAATACATTATTTTTCCATACTTAAACCTATAGATTTATAGCAATTGTTGGCACATTTAGTTTCACTTCTAATACTTTTGAGACATTACATATGCCTGGCATGGTTATAGCTTGTGTATTGTCAGTGAGCCGCTGTTATATACAGTACAGTGTAGTATCCTTAATCCACCGGTATTTATAGCATGCTCACTTCTGTAATGTCTACTGGTTTGTCTACCGGTTTCCTCCTTTAAGCAGTCATCGGAGCCCACTGGTCCATCTTCATTTCGACGTGGGTCTGCCAGTGGCAGCCTTTTGTCACTGAGTCACCATGAAGATGTGAGTTTGTGTGTGTATTCACCTGGGGGCATGAAATGCCAAATTTGTACTGATTTATTAACTGCTTAAAGTGTCCACTTGCAGTTTGCATACTCCGAGTATGACCACTTAACAAACTGATGTGTTTATGGAATAGATTTGCTGTGTGGCGCCTTATAAATAATAATATTTAAAAACGCTTTATTTTTATTTTTTTCTTATCCTGTTTTTATTACTGGGGATACACAGGCAATACATTGCAAGCTGCTTATAGTACTAAAAAATACCATGACATGTTTGTTGTACACCCCTGATGATAATCTTAATGTGATAATAGGCTGCTCTAATAATTCTTAGAATGCTATGTCAGTGAGCTGTATTTCAGTCCATGGAGAGCTCAAGCATGGATTTAATTATGGGTTACATGGCCTAACAGTTGGTTGTATCTCACAAAATATCTTGATGTATGAAGAATTTGCAGTACTATAATTCAAGCTTAACCATTCATAAAATCCTAGTGTAATTAATGTGATTTTGTTGACTTGCTATTTTACAATACAATAAATTAAATGTATACTGCAACTGTAATAGCTCCCCCTGGTGTTAACATCATTTATTTATTTCAGATAGAAGAAAGACCAGACAAAGACTTTGTGGAGAAGGTGACATTTTTTTTTTATTGATAAAGAGAAGCTATACATTTTTTGGGGAAAATAAATATATGTATACACACACACACACTTACGCACACACACGTACACACACACAAACACTTTATATAATCTGCCAAAAAACTGACTGGCAGATTTTCTTTGCTTGGCTAGCAGTGTGAGACAAATGCTTTGCACACTAGTTCAGGTACAGTAGTGGAACAGAAGGGCAGCATCAGAACTATAATGTGTATACTTTGCCCAGTGTTCCCTCTGCAGATGCTTTTGTTGTAGAGGGATGTGAGTTTTCTGTGTGCATTTCTGTGGATAAATACATGTAGGATTTATTCCTATTTTATCTCCTCTTTTCAGAGTGGTCGTCCTGTGTCCAGTCTGTCTGCAGCCACCCTTGCTTCCTTAGGTGGAACATCTTCACGTAGGGGCAGTGGGGACACCTCCATATCTGTAGATACAGAAGCATCTATAAGAGAAATAAAGGTATTGTAAAAACATATTAAACAGCAAAATCATTATGTCCATCATTAGCAAATGTAACATGTAACCTTTACTGTGGTAGGAACTCCTGTTTGCAGTATCTTTTATTAGCAAAATAATTTTATTCTATTCATGAACGTACAAGAACGTTTAGTAACTTGTACCAATTAATGGTGAATGCAAAACCTCACCAAGTAGCCTGCAGTGAGAGAGAGTATTGTTAGTATTTTACAAATTGCCAACTATTATTCAGCATTATTCTACAGGGGGGGCGGAAGTAAAACTTCTTTTATAGAACGTACAGAATTGAAAACATATGAAATGCCTCTGTATATAAAATATTGGAAAATATAACATATGCTTATAACTTATGCTATATATCTATATATACACACAGATGCAACAAAGGAAAAACACTCATGGGCTTAGAAGATATGCTTCAAAACGAGTCCTTAGGGCTATTTATTATTATCCATAGTAGCAGTGAGGTATTCCGACGTTTCAATCGCTATTTGAGCAATTTTCTTCAGGGTTTACTAAACAGTTCAGCACCCTGAAGAAAATCGCTCAAATAGCGATTGAAACGTCGGAATACCTCAC
>WWET01000798.1:338926-349344 GCA_011038615.1 Limnodynastes dumerilii | reverse complement strand
AGAATCTGATTGGTTGCTATGGGCAACATCTCCACTTTTCCAAAACCGCAGCTTAGTAAATCTTGACACCAGGTGTGTGTCTGTCTGTCTGCCTATCTATATCTGTTGGCTTATCGTTAATTTGCAAATGTATGTAACAAATTTCTCCAACCTTTTTTAAAGATAGAAAGTCATGGTTTTTTGCTGGTTAATTGCAAGAGTATAAATAGATAGCACTTTATTTTCTGGTTATGGTGGGATGTTGTTGTGCAGATATAGATACATAAAGAAAAAATGGTTTATACATAACACTTAAGTAAAACAATATTTTTATAAACCGTGATGTCTCAATGGAACATCTTCTGCCACACCCTTAAATGAGTGACTTCTGTTGCGGCTTGTGATGTGACATTTCTGTTTCATTATGCTCCTGAAACCTGCTTATGTAACTCTTTTCCCCATACTACTTTTGTCCAAATATCTTTATTTTCAGTTTTTCAATATACCAAAGGCTTATTCTTTTTTACACAGAACCTGTAGACACCCATTCACTTTGTTCAGACAGTGTTACATTTTTGCAGTTTTCTTTATCAGTCTCAGCAGACTTGTTTATACTGAGACATTTTTGTAGGAGCTGCAGTCATGCTAGATTAACATTCCATGCTCCATCTTTGTATTCCCAGTAACCGATCACCAACTTACTGCATAATAACAGCACCACTTGCTATTTCTTCAGCTTTTGCTCTGTAATTGTAGTGAAAGTTAAGGCCAATTCTGACTATAGAGTAATATTAAAGTGTAGAATCTGTTACTGATTATTATGGTGATAGATTTTTTAGTATATACAATCATTGTATTTAGTTCTCTTACTACAACAATTATGTTTTATTTGATATGATATTTTATTGTAACTGCATTGGCCCAGATCCAGAGCTACGTCTGCTAGCGTATTTACGCTAGCCAGAGAGGTAAAAACGCTATTTTGTAGGTACTGCGCATGCGCGGGGCAGATGTTACGACACGTAACTCTGAACATACGTACCATACAAGTATCAAGAGCGTAACTATGAACGAAGGGGCGTGCCAGCCATACGACACCCAAAATTAGGATTTGGAGGCGGGGTGAGGCATTTCAATCATACACTATGGGCGTGCTTAGGCGTGTAGTACATGCAGCCATTACGGCCGCCAGGAGTTACGCTATGAAAAGTTAAGGCAGGGTTTGGCAGGCGTAAAATGGCAAAAATACGTGTCTAGGGGAGTGCATAGTTATTAGCGTAAAATCTCTACGCGTTGAAATGGATGAACGTAAGTCTGGATCTGGGCCACTGTTCTTAAATGTTGTCCACACTGTATCGTTGTCATGCTGAATTAAGGAGTGTCTGGTGTCTTAAAATTTGTAAGCCAGCAAAATACAGCTGTCCTGCTCTGGTCTGAAAATCTTTCACACACCCATTTAGGATACATGTGACATTGCGTTTCATCCCCAGTAGACATGACGTGCAATTCAGAAGTCTGTGGTCTTTCCTGTTTACTTTCACATCTTGTTGTATCTGCTACTTCATACCTGTACATTCTTCCTTCCTCCATCAGGAGATCAGTGAGTTAAAGGAGCAGATTGATGATGTAGAAGGAAAATACATGCAAGGGCTAAAGGAGATGAAGGTACTAGTTTGGGTGACACTAATCCTGTAGCAGGGCATGACATAAGTATAGCTTCTATCAGGCCCTGCTTTTACACACCTTTCTCTGTGTCCGAGTTGTTCAAATAAACTAACCCATTGGAAAAATGCACTTACTTTGGACTGTGAAATGACCAATTGCCACTTACTAATAGCCTGGCTTTAGTTTTGTCTCTTGATTGATGTGTTTATTATGCATGATTAATGTCACACTTTCCTGACTGTGTCCCAGGACTCTCTGGCAGAGGTAGAAGAAAAGTACAAGAGGTCTATGGTTTCAAATGCACAGTTAGACAATGAAAAGAGCTCCTTGCAATACCAGGTGGATACCCTGCGAGACGTTTTGTTGGAGTTAGAGGAAGAATTGGCAGAATCCCGGCGCCAGTATGATGACAAAAATAAGGTAAGTACTGAAAACTGTATTCAGGTTCTAGGGTGCTCACTGAAATGTTACATTTGAATCCATTTTTCAGCCTAAAGCTGGTTATACACTGGAGAGATATGTGACGATTATCCTTTAAATCACAGGATAATCGTTGGATACCTCTCAAATCGTTTGAGTGTGTACTGTCAAACGATGCAGTGAATTGTCAAATTCTGTCCTGCATCGTTAGATCTTGATTTTTAGCAGTTCCTAAAAATCACAGATCAACGATGAACGATCTGTGGTTTTGTATGTGTGTCTATTTAGCAGAAAGGGCTTCTGGAAATGATCCAGTGCCAATCGTTCCAGTGTGTACAGCTGCAGGATCGTTAGATAAACGTTTTATTTTGTCGGTGTGTACCCAGCTTAACTCCTGCTATCAGCAATGTCCCTTTATACATAATGGGCTGCTACCAGTTGAATGTCAGTGGTAGCAGAATTCCATTGTTCTTATAATCTTGGGTTCTCCATTAAATAGTTGATTAAACTAGTTTCATCATCACCTGATAACAGGACAGTAAATTGTTGACAGTTTAATGGTTGCTTTGAGCTTACTTTCTTTTATTAGGTAATATTTGTGTTGTGTATGTCTGATCTATGAATACATTTTATTAGGGTTTTTTTTATTGTATATTATCTTGTAATGCAATTGTTTTGGTGTTTTTTCATTGGCCCTTTTCATCACCTTTTATTGCCTTCCCCACCACTACTGTTCAGAAGCCAATGGTAGAGAAATTATTCATCAAATGTAGATTAAATTAGGGCTTTTTTCTGGTGTAGTGAGAAACAATAACAAGAAACTGCAGGGAATATGTGCCTTTTATTTCTACTCTGGTACAGCAAACCTAAAAGCTTTTACATTTTTCTTTACCCCATCCAGCACTATATAGTGTATATCACAACGTTAGTAGAGCGTTACATTTTATGGTTTTTTTTTCTGGCTTCTACTTGACATGTTGCTTCTGTTCCTGCAGGAATGTGAACGGCAGAAGCACGAGCAGAGTGTCCTTCGTTTCCAGCTGGCTGAGATGAAGGATGCGTTGGAGCAGAGAGAAGCGCTGCTGACGGTGAGGAGAATATATACTAATATATATATATATATTACACACACACACACACACAAAAAAAGAGATTGTTAGAATAAAGTACTAGGAGTCCAGGGTTTCCAGCATTTTAATCTTAATGGCAAAACTTTTGGTGTGTGTGTGTGTGTGTGTGTGTGTGTGTGTGTGTGTGTGTGTGTGTGTGTGTAATATATATATTTACACACACACACCTTTTTGCTTAAACAGTATATTCTGGGATTTGATATACATTTTATTCCCCCGGTCTTTTTTCTTCTCTAATTTCTCTTGGATATCCTGTCCTATTTGTCTTTCTGTTTATCTTTCACTTGGCTACTGCCTATTAGGAGATTCATCAACTGGAACTGAAACACGAAAACAGCGACCGAGAAATTTGTGACCTCAAGGAAACCATAGAGTGGAAGGATAAAAAAATAGGGGTAGGAATCCGTATTAAGGATTGCTGTAAATTCCCTAATTTGGCATAACAGGAAAACTACTGAGAAGTCATTATTTGTGAATTTTAGATGCAACTATTATTATAAGGAATAATCTAAATTGTGCTTCCCTTGTATCCTCGTAAGAGAAGCTCTAGAACATTCAACAGCTAAAGCAGTATAATAAAACATTTGATCAGTAGTGCTGCTCTCCACCTGCTTTACAATGTATTAGTATAGGAAATGTTCTCCAGAGCAGCAAGATCTAGCTGATTACTACCAAATGCATAGCAGTTTATCTTTGAACCATATCTAGACTACCGAATACTCTATACAGATACCGGTCTATCCAGCTGTGAGCACAGGACCCTGATGTAAGATTTACAAATCTCTTCCCAACTGCAACCAATCAATTTCCCTGTCAGAAATATGTCACATTCCAATACAGTTTGGAAGCTTGGATCTTGAGATTTTAGATCCAAAGTGAAATCACGGTGCATGTGGATGTGGGTGCATTGGTGTCTACCAGTCCTAGTGATCAAAAAAGGCCCCCTTTTCAGAAATCTGGATCCTTTTAAGAATGAATTAATGCAGAATATAGTAATTAACTTGCTTTGATGTCATACTTTAACCGTTACCAATCTAGATGAAATGTGGATCACTTCTCACTCTATTATGTCTTCATATTACACCCTGTACATCAACTTACTTGTACTTCCATTCTCTTCTGGTTCCTTTTTCTACATCATGGCTTTTGCCTCTTCTTCCTCTACTGTCTGGGGAAGTGCAGGCTCTAGAGAGGCAAAAAGAGTTTTTTGATCCAGTTCGAAGTGAACGGGATTCCCTCAGGGAAGAGGTGGCCCGTCTGAGGGAGACGTTAAAGGTACTTGGCATATATATATAGTATTACAATCAGGTTTTGTTAGCAGTTATTGTTTCTGTTTACCTTTATGTGAGATTCCAGCATTAGAATGACACTACATACATATCGATATTTTACTAGCATAATTTCTCTGCAACATGCCAAAGATGTTTGTTTTATATCTGTCTGTAAAGGAAAGAAGATGATATTTTAAGAAAGGGACAGAATTGGTCAAATTCTAAAGGCAGGCTAGTTGGTTTTTTCCTGTTGTGCTCATGTTACATCATTCTTTAATAACAGATGAAAGTGAACATATATGATAGAAAAGGAATTACTACCTGTTTGTGGAATGTGCTTTTATAGAAATCCAGTGTATTCATGCTTGGTAAGGTGTTCTCACAAACTATATCCAAGGTCGAGGGATAAATATATCCAGTAACAGCTAAAGTATGATTAATTCTTTTCCATTCAGAAAAACGGCATTGCACTGGATTCTGGGATTACATCAAATGGAGACGCGTCATTAGAACCCCATGTAAATGCTGATGGCCCACCATCTCCTCCGATAAGGTCAACATCAATGGGTAAGTAAATAGAGCGTCTCATGCAAATCTTTGTCTGAGCTGGGTAACTCTCCACTAACCCTGCATGCTGTGCTGTGTGTAACTCCTTCAGCTTGTTACCTTTTAAGGGGATCTTTTAAGTTAAACAGCCTCCCTCCCTCAAAGTAAAAGTAGTTGGACAAATAAAGGCAATATTGACCAAGGGTAAAAAAAGAACTGTTCTACGTAGTGTAGGTTTTCACCCTTGGATTGCTGCACTTTACCTGGTAATTATTAGTTCTTTTTTGTTTTGCAGACATTCATCTGTATATTCTGTTAATGCTTACGTTGGGTTGGGGGAGGCTTGAACATTTCTGTATGAAATGCAAACATTCTTTTGGAGCATAGGTATCCTTACTCATTTTTATGGTGTTTATTTATCCAGTTTTCCTTATTATTGCCATCTAAAGCTTTCTTTTGCGGGGACTCTTCAGAGTTACATTATAGATCAGATTATTGTTTCGCTCTTAGTGTGCAGCTGGTCAGCGTCTAATACACATAAAGACTACACCAATTTTAAATGCAGACTTTCTTCACAGCAGACTTCTAAGCATTTGTTTGCTTTTCAGGACTCCAGGCTCTGTTCTGCTTTGCTATGTCTGTTCTCTTCAGCAGCTCCTCTGGCTTCCTTGCAATGGGTGACATTTCTCCTGCACTGTCCATCCTGTTGCTTTTCTACATAATCTCCCTGGAAGAAAACAACTTTTTTTCTTTTTCGCTCTGAGCTCTATTTGGGGATGTGGGTTTTGACATCATGGAGATCTTTCATTTTACTGTCCATGGTTCTTTTAGGCAAATCAGACACAGAAATGGAGAAAAAGGAGACCGTGTCAGTGCTGGGTAAATGTTCCCCATCTGGAACAGAACAGGATAGACAGGAAGTACTTCAAGATGCTCCAGTAGAAATACCATTGCATTTAGAGGCTGGAGATGCAACAGAGGAACACAGTGAGAAGGATATTAATGGCAACACAAGAGGGGAGGTAGAGCCTGTTGTTGACTGTAACAACTTTAGCAATGAAACAAATTTGAACCAACCTGAATTAGTTCTGACAAATGAGATTGACCAAGTCAGTGATGTTAAGGAAATGGTGGTAGATGATGACCACAAAAGTATAGAAGAGGAGGAAGAGCAACATTTTTCAGAGGTAGATGGAGAGGCAAAGCAGAGAGATGTAAGCCCATCAGGAAGTGAAGTCTTTCAGGACGCTCTAGAATTTGTTGCTCACACTCCAAATGCAGTCAGTGGACTTAATGAAGAAGTATCACTTTGTGAACGTGAGGACCATAAAAACAGTCAAGCTGAGAACCCTAATAGGAAAGATGAGGAATATAACGTACTGCACACACTGGATGAAAATAACATAAAACCAGAAGAAAGAGTTCATGTATTAGAGTCTGCGGCACATGATACAAATGTAATTCCAAACAGTCACGGTGAAAATGAGGAGAGAGATTCCATAAAGAGCCCGCTTTATGATCATAATGTAAGCTGCAGCACTCAAGAGTCCTGTAAAAATGATTCAGAAGTGGAGATTTGCAGTGATAAGGAAAGTATGAAACCATGTGAGAAGATGGCACAACTTGAGGACAAGTCTCCAAAGGATGAATCTGGAGCTCAGGTTGTTGAGGAGAACATAAACCAGAAAGAAAATGTGGAAGAGACTGGGACGGAGACCACGGATAAACTTCCCATCTCTGTAGAGAAGGGCAGTGAGGTTGGTAGACTGGATGTTGATCAGAATAATGCTTTTCCTGCTCCTGAGCATCTATTAAAAGATGCAAACGTAGAGGTTCCTTTGGTGGACAGCGATGACATCAAAATATTAGATGATTTTGAGCCTAGTATTTTACGAAAAGGAAAAAGCATATCTGAGGATGAGGCAGTAAATCTCAATGTACCTGTGGAAGAAAGGAACAAGGAACAGCAAGAATCTTGCACAAAACTGTTCTCAGATGCCAGTAGCTTGAATCCAAGTCCAGAAAGAAATCAAGAGACTGATGATCCACAGTGTGCTTTCCTGGAAAGTAGTGATGCGAAGATAATAGCACAAGAACAACAAAACACATTTTCAGATGAAAACACTCAGGAATTAGATGATAAAACGGCAAATGTTTCTGAAATTACAAAGGACATTGTTCCTTGTGAGACATTAAGCAGCGAGGGGGAATCCACACAAGATGGGGATGAAACAGATGAGGAAGAAAATGGTGCTACACGAAGTGAAAAGTACACTGGAGAAAGCGAAATGCCTTGTGCACCAGCAGGATCAACAGGCCCTTCGTTGGAAGATATACGAATGGAGGACAGCTTGGACCCCTCCCTCAAGAAAGGAAAAGGCAAAAATAAAGAGGACTGTGCTCTTTCCTGAGCGATTTCTTTCTGCTATGATTTAGAGATCTCTGTGGCACTGCTAAACATAAACATTTTACGCTATTGCACTAGTACCATTTCACAGGATTGCATGTTGTGTGGCAAAATGAAGGGCAGCGCTTTGCACCATAGCACTAGACCCTTGATCGGTTTTCTTAGTCTCCCGGTTCTGTAGAAAGACCACTTTATAAAATCTGAAATACAGAGCATTTGTTCTCAGAATGATGACTGATGAATATAAATTCCCTATACTCAGGACTTCTTAAGATTTGCACTCTCGCTTCCTGCGTCCATTTGTTATTCGTAAGGTATATTTAGCCCTAATACTATATATGGCATAGTATACTAAGCTCTAATTATTGTCAAATGTAGTAAATCAATCTAGTTAATATTCTGGAAATACCAGAAAGTAATCTCATGCTTTCCTCTCAAAACCTATATACTATATAAATTCCCTAGAGCGGTTTTAATTCTAAGTGCCTTAAAATGTAGCAGCACAATGATTATAATTGTTTTTAATGAACATTTGACCTTTTAACAATGATGCTTAGAGGCATTGTATGATTTTCCCCACGGAAAATAATAAAATTGAAACTAAATATTTCTTGCACTGTTACAGTTTTGTCTAAATTGCAGGCATAATAAGAAAAGCTGTATGACGGGATTATATTTATTTTATCACTTGCTTGTCACTGGATTTAGTGTTTTTTTTTTTAGTTTTTTTATTTGATCTCACAGTTTTGTTGAGCAATTTTGAATGTAGAAAAAAAAATACATGATTACGAATTTTTTTCATGTGTTTGTTGGCTTTTTATGTATACATTTATGTGTGTAGAATTGAAGATACAGACATGCAAACTCTGTTTAATCCATTATCCCCATCCATTACTTATACACTGTATTTATATAGCAAGAATGTTGTGATCATAAAATTAAACGTCGATGCTCATCCTACTTCAGTCTAGATTAGTTAGTGCAGAGATACTTCCATCTCTCAGACTTATATCAGATATCTTATTTGCAAAGGGTTAATTCATAGATTAATACACAAGTTAAATCTTATATTAATACATTAATTACAAGTCTATCAATGCATCACATCATACCTTTTACATCTGCAGGCTTGGAAAAGTAAATGGAATTTTTTTTTAATATAAAATCTTTTGTTCTGTAAAATTGTACATCCAGTCCTTAATTTTGGTAATTACCCAGCTTTTCCTCCGTTTTTAGGATTGTAATATCACAATTATTGGCTTAATTGTACTTTTACTAAACAAATTCTTGGAAGTATGATGGTTTGCTTGAAGTTGGTAAAATGGCTAGCATTCAAAGTTGCTTTTGTATAACTGTTGTATTTTAAACATGTATTCAAATGTTCATGAATATTAATTACATGTGGATTTTTGTTTAGTCATATCCATATAGTCACTGGACAGGCAGGTTGAGAAATATTTAGAAACGGTGTTGCACCTGCTTGTTACCTGAAATCATGCTTTCAAATGAATATATACAAATATTAGTAAGTAAATAATTGTAGTTTATACACACATACCCATCTTGATCTTCTGTACACTTTACTTGCATATAATTAACAGATGCAAATACATTGTCTATGTGTTCCAAACAGACTTTGCTGCTTAGAGGGGGGGAAATGGATTATAAAATCAATAACTAAAAAGGAAGAGAAAAGATCGTTTGGTTATTCTATGTTGTATATAATGGAAATAAACCAATTTTCAATCTTTTGAAAGTGTCTATCTTTTTTTTTTTTTTTTAAACTACATTGCATTCAATTTGCACTCTGAATTTATCATAAGTCTTAATAAAATTGTTTTACTTTAGTATTCATCTTTAAATGCAATCCAATGGGGCTTTTAATTTCCTGAAAAGATTATTCAAGTCCTGTATAAAAATAGCTTTATAAACTTCGACAGCGAATATTCCTTATTAGAAAAGTATGTTTGTAATATTGTTCAGTAGTTTACAAACATCTGTGTTATATTCTTAGTGAAATGGTTTTCTAGATTTAATAATTTATATGGGTCTTCTAGCAAATTAACATTGCTGTTTGTAATCTAAATCATTCAGAATTTCAGAAATCTGTAGCAGACATTGTTCACTGTGTAGTAAATGAAGGGTTTTATGCAATAAATTGAGTTGGTTCTGCTTTTTTCATTGCATCATATTGCATGGATTCATAATACCATTTGTGTGTGAGATACTGACCAACACCCTGGTTTTCTTCCCATAATTCATCAGGCTTTAACTTTCATCCTCTATCTTAACTCTTCCTTCTTTCCTTCTGTCTCTTGTCTTTGTTTTATTCTGAATTCTGAAGAAATCAGGCTGAAGAAGCTGCTAGATGAGAGAGAATCCTTTTTGGAGCAGGTAATTCAAGACTCTAAGAGGTTCAGTAATGTAAATCTTGTTAATTGCCTTAATTTGTGGAAACCATTTATCACCTCAAATGAGTATTTACTTTTGGGAATTTACATTTCATGCACATATTCCAAACATTTCTGACATAATATTAATTTCTATAAAAAATATTAATTGGAATCACTTGAATGTATGTTTGTTCTGTGATAAATGTATTCAGATTATAACTTTATTCTATATTCAATTTAAAGAACTTTCCAGGGATATAAAAACAGGGTTTACCTATATGCAATTTTGTTTTCTTTGAAGAGGGGTATGAAATCTATGGTCTTGCTGTATAAACCTTTGTATGCTGTCATGATCCAGTCCATTGAACCAATTATTAGATTTTGAGCACTAATAATTTGTAGGGATAGTTTTTTATGTTTCTGTTATAACTACTTATGTTCGTTATTCATTCATATACATGTATTCATTTATAACTCAGTTGGTCTTTGAATTCTAAGAAATTGTTTACTTTATTATAAACACTTTATAATTCATAGAGCTTCTCCCTCTAACCAAAACAAGGCTACCATCAGTGAAGCCATTATGTAAATGCATTCATGGTTTCCC
>WWET01000798.1:307327-327101 GCA_011038615.1 Limnodynastes dumerilii | reverse complement strand
ACAGGTTATTGGCCAGTGTCTGAAATATCACGAGAACGATATTTCAGACACTGGCCAATGACAGTGAACCTGTCATTAGCGCCGGGCACTTCCTGCTAGAAGGAAGTGAGTTGCGACGTTCAAAAAAGTTTTTTTTTTTTTAAATTGCATTAAATTTCTAGTTCACTGCCTGTTTTTTTTTTTGCAGTGCTAAAAAAATTATTGAATTAGCGTATTTTTTCCGCTAAATGATCGGCAATAGTGTCGTATTTTTTCCGTCGCAAATTTTTTTAAAATAACGCCGCCAATTGAATCGGGCCCACTGTGTTCTACGGAAACGCTATAATGTTATACCGCACAGAATGTTTGCTACACGTTCATTCTTCAAACCAAAATCATTGCCAGCTTGATGCCTCTATTTGCAGAAGATTAAGCTATATTTTGCAACTTCCAGCAAAAGCAAAAAAAAAAAAACAGCTGTTTCCAATGCAACCTATTTCTGGTAAAGGCAGTTTTGGATCAGAACCAAAAGTGGTTCCTACATTTAATACTAGACTGCAAATCATAGCAAACAATATAAGATTAGTTTAAATTGTGTGCTCAAAGTTTGGAAATCTTGGTACAGGTCGCTAGACATTTATCAGATGAAAGGCAGATCTGAAATGAAACTATCCTTCTGTGAGTAATGGCCCTTTAGAAAGTTTTGGTAAAGTTCAGCGTGTTCTCTGCTGTAGCTCAAAATCTCCAGATGAGATAGACAACAACGCATGCGCGCAGAGGAATTGTGGCTTTGTACAATACTCTGCAGACTGAAATCCCGCCCAGAGCACAATTCTAAAGCAGTGATTGGTTACAGTATTGGTCACTTATTACCAAATGCCTTATGCACCAACAGCGTTTATCCGTATTTTAAGCTAGTGAGAGCCCGCCTCCAGCGCTGATTGGTGGAGAGCTCTCTGCTGTTTCTCCTGGGTGGGTGATGGGAATCTTCTGGAGCCGCCATTTCGTCACCACAATAGAGTGTATCCGCTGAGCCGGCAGGTAATGTGTTTCCTCTATCGCGGAATACAATCACTCTAACATGGAATATAATCCCTAAGATAGTTTTAACAATAAGGTGGTGGAACACTGGCGCTGTGTGTGAATAATATTGTGTTACGTTTGTCTCATGTGCATGCTGCAGTACTGCTTTCTTTTATTTACCTATACTAAACTATATTTATCATGTAGCCAACAAAAGTGTGCGTGTGTGTATTGCACCTGCACTGTGCACAAGCCATAGAGTAGTTTAGTAATATTTGTTCACATATTGACTAAATATAATTGGGTGTAGTATGGTATGTCCTGTGCATTTTCAGTATGATCAGCTTATGAAGGGGTTATGCGGGGCCTTGTTTATCACTGGTGGTACTTGGACCACTGTTAGATGATACCCAGGGCAACTGGGCAAGGTTGTAAGGAGGAATGAAACCAAATGGTCTTGGCCATGATTAATAAAATGTCTTGGGGGCTAAATGGTATATATAGAAAAATAAGCCATAAAATCACTGTAAAAGTATGTAAAGAACAAGAGAAAAAAAAAGTAAATATTTATTTATTTTGTGGATATGTGTCTACATGATATGCAAAGTGGAGCTGACCTGATCCTATAGTGGGTAGTTTGGTACTTAACCCCAAAAAATGGTTGAAAACCTCTGAGCTAATGGATTAATTATTAGCTGAGAAGTGTCAGTGAACAGTATTTGTTAGTAGGGATCTCACATATTCTCAAATTTCAAACTGAAACTGTGAAAGCAGAATTAATTGTGATGTTTCCTAACTCAACTCTAAATAACAGATTACTCAAAAAGGTACGCGGTATGTATATTCTGTGTACAAAAGCAAAGTTTTATAAGTAATTTCCCTGCATGCAAAATCTTAATTTTCACCATTCACATGGTTTTACAAATGTTTATACCTGTTTTGCCCTTAAAAAAAAAAAGGTGCAAGTGCAGCTCTCGATCAGCCCCTTGTAGTTTAAATATTTGTTATAGGTGGTAATTGCTTGGTGTTCTTCCACTTCTCTAACAGCCCTGGACTCAAATTTAAGGGAATAGAGCAGGGGCTAATCAACATTGTGTTTTTAATGAGTCTTATTAAGCTGCAACCACTCCTTTGTCTGTAGGATATATCTCTGGTGACTTTCATAATTTGTTCAAGTGTCATGAAGTATGTAATGTGCAGTGTTCCAGTAATATATGCGTGTGTGTTTACTGGAATAAAGCCTTGTCAAATTGTGTAGTAACTTCTATTATATTATAGTGAAGCGGTGACTTTTATGTGGTGCATCTAAATTAAAGGCAGTAAGGGAAAGTTCTTATGAGAGAGGCCCCAAAACGAGTGTGGGGTGCTGCTGCGAATGGGCAGAGGAAAAGCAATCGATACAGTGAAGACAGAAGATGCTGCGCCGAACAGTAAGCATAAATTTAACCCTAACTCTCCCCTTCCATTAGCCAAACCCTCCCTTCCCTGCAGCCTAACTCTAACCCTCCCCTTTTATTACCCTAACCAGGGCCGGTGCTAGGGTGTTCGGTGCCCCCCTGCGAAATTAAATTTTGCGCCTTTCTGTTTAACAATTTGAAATTGACACCAGTGACCATCCTAGATTATAGTAAGCATCACCATACAACACAATAGTAACCACAATAAAACAACACAAATCATAGTCACCACTATATATATATAGTGGGGGCATTTCCCAAAAATTAATGTGTAATTATGCCGATAAAAAACTCCGCGGAGAGTGTTGCCTCTCCGGATGGTGCGGCGGGTCTGTGGGGGCGTTTTCAAAAAATTAATGGGTGAGTATTCCGATCTAAAAAAAAAAAATGTTGCTTTCTTTACTCCTAAAAGACCCTATTCGCTGCAAGACTCCCCATCGCCCCAAAACACCCATTCAGGGTCTGCTTCTAGATGCTGTTGTGGTTTTGAAATATCCTCTTCAAAGTATTTAAGATTTGTTTTTTTTAAGATCACTGTTGAAAGCAAAATATGTAAATTACTTTTACTCTCCACCAACCTGACATCCATGATTATTGGATGTATTCTGCTTATTTTTTTTTTTGTAGATTTTAGTAGTGTGATAAATGAGGGTTGCAATGGGTGTCAGAAGAGTGTTTATTTTTGGTTAGTGTTACTACTGTGGGTTTTTGTTCCTTTAAATTAAATTTACATTGCTTTTTTTATGGACATACAGGTGCCTGTAGCAGTTATTTTCAAAGTGCTACACTGTTGACAGCTATTGATGTTAACTATAATTCCACAAAGACTCCCCTCCAAAATCTATTTTTCCCACTGTATTTCTCTGACCATGGCACCTTTTTGGCTTGCCTATTAGAAGGGCTTGCAGCAATTGTGCCCAACTTTCCCTAGGAAAAAGCAGCCACTTGTCCATTTACTTGCACACTATGAAGCTGGGCTTGTGAGAGCTAGTACTATTGTAAAATAGGATGGGGAGGGGCATTTCTGCTATGATTCAGGTTGTTTTTCCTGGCACACAGAGAATGCTGAACAATACAAAATTTGGAGAACAAATTTCTTACCTTACATATCAAGTGAAATATAAACTTTCAAGATTGCAAAATAGAAATTAGCAGTTATTGAGACATCAGCATCAGTTATACAATTTGGGGTCTCTTATTAGGAATAATAATATATCATAACAGAGTAAGTCATCCTTACAGTATGTTGGGATGGTCATGGCATTTTATCCTCTGTTAAATTAGTTTCTTAATCAGCTTCAAGTGTATTTTTTAAAAGAAACAGTCTGAAGTGTCCGTTTTTTTTTAAATTTAAATAAGCCCAGACTTTCTTTTGTCTTTACAGCTAGTAAACATTGAGTTAGGGGATGAATGCTTTAGATCAGGGGTTTTTAAAACTCATCAGGGACCCCTAACAGTGCATGGTTTCCAGATCTCCATGCTGGGGTACAGGTGTGTTTATTACTGACTGACATATGTAAAAAAAAAAAAAAAGATCCACAGGTGGAACTGTGATTATGAGGAGACCAGTAAAACATGCTCTGCTAGGGGTCCCTGAGGACAGGTTTAAGAACCCCTGCTTTAGATAAGGGTCTGTTGGGCCTTCAACCCACTAATATATCATTTAACGTACAAAAATTTAAAGATCTCCATTTATTAGAAACATCGGTCTTTGTTATATGCTTGATTAATCAATTATACTTGCAGACCATTTCTGGCTTGGCTTTTTTGTTTCTGGTTTCATGATTCTGTTTCTTTTGATTTGTTATAAATAGGTTTTTTTTTTTTTTTTAGAATGTTGTGGATATGATTATATTTTTTTTAAATAATACAGTTTTAATTATAACCATATGGTACTATCAAATTTTTTTTAGTTATAGTACACTTACAGTAGTAAGAATAGTGCATGTGCTCTGTTACTCATGTGTGACTTTGAAGTAATATATTTACACAACTTGCCATTTGTTTCTTGCAAGTTCACTATAGGGCTGTATCTTCTAAAAATTAAATAGATATTTATACACAAACAAATGCTGAAATTGGAACCTGGTGTTCAGATTGCTGGGACAGTATCGCTGACCCTGCACTCTCTGTGGGTGAGGAATTAGTCGCCGCAGAGTGACAGGCAATGTTAAGGACTGTAAACGTAGTTGTTGGCAAAGGAATCTTAGTGAAGCAGATTAAAAACGCATCTTGCTTAGTTCTCTTTAAAATCAGAAGATGTCCAGCAGTGCCATCAGCTCAGAAATCAGTGGAACTAAGTATATCTATCTAGTGTTTGGAAAAGTCTGGCCAGAAGTGGAAGAATTGTGGCCAAGAGCTATACCTTTTACTTTTAAAACAAGGCCAACTCAACTATGCATGAAAACATAGGAGCTGGGGTGCAGAAAAATAGCAGCGTGTGGTCTAGACTGATGAGTCAAAATTTTAAATATTGGAATGTAACAGAAGGCAACAATAGCATGGTGGAAGTTCCTTGTATGTTTGGGGCTGCATTTCAGAAAATTGAGTTATTATTATTATTATTATCATCGTTTATTTATAAGGCGTCACAAGGTGTCCGCAGCGTCGAACAAAATACAGTACAGACATACAGGGTAGGGATGGACAGTATTAAATACAATATGACTATAAAGATATCACATAAAAACAATAAAGTGAAGCAAGCACAGAACGCAAGGCAAAATGCGAGGTGTCAAGCTTGGAGGTTGAGAGGGAGCCACCAGGTGGGGATTGGGTAAAAGGGTACAAAGTGAGAAGGAAGTGGTGGAGGAAGGAACAACACTAGGATGGAAGGCCCTGCTTGTGAGAGCTAACACACTATGTGGGAGGGAAGACCTTACAGAAGACATAAGGAGAGGGAAGAAAGTGGACTGCTGGTGTGAGTGGAGGAGAGTGGGAAGAGAGTGGGAAGGAAGAGAAGGGATAGATGAAGGATGCAGTGAGGATGTAAAGTGGAGGAGGGGTAGGCCTGCAATGTGGGGGAGAGTATGACTGAAGAAGGAAGGTCATTCCAGTGTAGAGGTGCAGCACTGGAGAAGTCCTGGATACGGCCGTGAGACGTGGTGATCAGTAAAGAGGTCAGACAGCGCTGGTTAGCAGAACGGAGAGGGCGGGAAGGAGTGTGCATGTTAATGAGGGAAGAGAGGTAGGGAGCAGTGGATGAGTTGGGGATTTGGTCAGGATTAATGGTGTCTTCAATGCTGAGAAATACAGGCAAGTACTCCATCATGTAAACTCATCAGGGAGATGTCTGATCGACTCCCTATTTATTCTATAATAGCCCCAAACATATGGCCATGGGCTGGATCCAGCCTCAAGAAGGAGCTTGAAATTAAGAGAGGAAAGTTACTCCTGGGCAAAACCATGTTGATTTCAGGGGTAGTCAGGATAATTATATTCTTTGCATGCAGGGATATATCTTTAAATTGCTTACTGCACACAGATACTGACCAGCTTTACTATCACACTGTTATTTAGACTTGGCATAGGAAACATCACCTCTCAACTCTAATACTGTTTGTAACCGATGAAATATGACTCCCCTGAATTCAACATGGTTTAGCCCAGGGATAACTTTCCTCTCAATTTCAAGCTGTTTCTTAAGTCTGGATCCAGCCCAATGTCATTAAAAACTATCTTCAGCATAAAGACAAAGAAGGATTCCTGCAAGTGATAATATGGCCACCACAGAGCCCTGATCTCAACATCCTTGAGTCTGTCTGGAAATATAGAAAGAGACAGATTGATTTGAGCTAGCTTACATCTGCAGATGATCTGTGATTAGTTCTCCATGTTTGGAACAACTTCACTGCCGAGTTCCTTCAAAAACTGTGCAAGTGTATCTAGAATAATTAGTGCTGTTTTGAAGGCAAAGGGTGGTGACACCAAATATTATTGATTTGATTTAGATTTCTTTTCTGTTCATTTGCTTTGTATTTAGGTGTGTGTGGAGAGAGAGACACACACAAAATAAGACACCCCAGCAATTAATCAGTAACCAACCCTGACATACTATCTTTAAAATAAGTCAGAGAGATTTGTTACATACAGTTGAAAATATATGGTCAGCCAGTAACAAGACTTCTGTTTTGGTGGTCCTAACTCTAAAACTGTCAGAGTCCCAACTTTAGGTTATATATCATGTATTTTTAAATTGAGAGCTCACCCCTGACGGAGGTCCCGAGGTCTCCAAAACAGTTATTCTGAAACGGCACCCTCTGCTATCCCAGACATGATTTAAAACAAACACACAAAATGGAGGTTGCTCAATTTAATATAGAGCAAGTGCTAGCAAGGTATGGGGAATTCACATATAGTATATTGCTCTAAGAAAAGCACTCCCACTTACATAAATAAACAGGACTGTAGCTGTACTTTCCGGGGTGCTGCTCCAAGGAAGTAGTCTATGCAGACCCAAAAAAGAGGCACTCCTGGTCTTGCCATTAAAAGCTGGCTATGTTTATTTGAGGGGGTGGGGCTTGCCACAAGATGGAGTGAAACGTTTTTCATTTCAGCTCCTGCACAGATCCTGAAAAAATCCTGATCTAAGGTGGTGGCCCGGGCAGAAAACGCGCAGGACAGCGGTGAAGTGTCTCCCTGGCTACGGTCTGGGATGACTGGCGAAGGTCCGGTGGCTCAGAGACTGTGAACGGAGCTCCTGGGGTCCGACGCTCGGTCCGGAGCGGCTTGGCAGTGAGGGAGTGTGGAGAGGGCAGTGACTCACCCTACTTGGCTGGTGGTGTCTGGCGGTGACGGGTTGACGGATCTGTGCATGGCAGCTTGCTGCTTTCTGGCGGGCAGGCGCTGTGGTGTGAAAACCTACAGTACGCCAGCGCCATCTTGGATGCAGGAGGCTCAATGTGAGTGACGGCGGCTTGGTCCCCTTACCTTCCTCTGGGATCTCCAGTTCCATTTGTGGCTCCCTGATTATAAGAGGTACTGTGGTCTTGTGGGGGCAGGTGTACACCTCCAAATACCTGCTACCTCCAGCAGAACTTGGGGCTTGTCTCTCTATCCTACTCAGTCAGCCATTTAGCAGGGTCCTTTCAGCACCAGGGTATAAGCAGCCCATATCTACCCCCTACTACTCTGTGCATTTCTGGTGGATTACAGTATTCCTTCTATTGAGAGAGGTGTCACTCTGATCTCAGCAGGACTGCGATTTTGTTTCTCCCCCAGCAGTGATCTTGGGGACATATATCTATGTGAAGGCTCCTCAGAGCTGCTATTACTTCTGTATATTAAAGTCCTTACTGTTTCATATGGATGAGTAAGGGGTGCCTTCAGTATATGGCTAATTTGGGACTTTAATTGTTGCTGAATCTTTGCTACACAGTTCTGTGCTTTCTGGGATATCTTTCCCCTCCGGTTGTGTGGATTGCATACTCCATTTATTTGATTTCTTGTGAACACCTAAGCTGCACCAGGGTCTTCCTGGAGTCTGGATACAGGACACTGTTGACCGCTTGCCAGTCTAAGCTGATGAATTCCTTACTAAAATTTACTAATATGGGGAAGTTCAGTAATGCTGCAGCGGCTGCTGCCAGATTGGAAAAGTATGCCAGGGCCTCTCACGCCAACTCCTCGCAAAATCAGCCTCTTCTTGCTCAGAAACTCCTCTAGCAGAGCCTCCTCTAAGCATCTCCCCCTCACCCCACTCTAGCACAAGTGCTTCAAGCTAGTTTGGACTCGGAAATTAGAGTGACGGTAAAAATTGGTGAGGTTCAAGTTGACCTCTCTATTATAAGGCAGGAACTCCAGAAGGTTCGTGAGAGGGTGGGAGAGACGGAACGTCGAATCTCTACTCTGGAGGACATTACTAATCCGATGAGTGGACAACTGGATCATCTAAA
Organism: Limnodynastes dumerilii; assembly: GCA_011038615.1. Taxonomy (NCBI): domain Eukaryota; kingdom Metazoa; phylum Chordata; class Amphibia; order Anura; family Limnodynastidae; genus Limnodynastes; species Limnodynastes dumerilii. The sequence goes on along the minus strand of WWET01000798.1, from coordinate 318,748 downwards.
AGCGCAGGTATCCACTTGGAAATCTAAGATTAAAGACTTGGAGGGGAGACTGAGGCGAAACAATTTTAGATTTGTCGGCTTCCCAAAGAGAATTGGGGGTCAGTATTCGGTTGGCTTTATAGAACAGCATCTCCTTAAAGAATTTGGTAAAGAAGCCTTCACCACACTTTGCCATAGAAAGGGCCCATCCATGTCTGTGTGCTCCTCCCCATACAATGATCACAAAGGTTCCTTCACATCCAAGATCGAGACAACATACTTTGTCTTCTCCATCAGCAAGGTCCAATGCGGATAGATAACGCCTCCGTCTCTGCTTACCCAGACTTTGCTACTGATGTACAAAAGGACAGAGCACAATTTCTCCCTGTGAAGAGGCGCTTAAGGGAGCTCCAGTTGTCATATGCGATGCTGTTCCCTTCTCGGCTTCTTCTGAGAGTACAGGCAGATGGTACTTCGCGTTTCTTTGACTACTTGTGTGGGTCAGGACTGGTTGGACAGATGGGGAGCACGGAGACGGAGCCCTCCTCAGGGTCCTCCGTGATATATTAAGGCAGATCAGATTGCTTTGAATATTCCTACACTGATTTATATCCTTTTATGATGACTGCTTGCTCAAATGTGTGATGCTATTACTGGTTATGCTGTATAAGTCGCCATGTGTGTTATATTTATTGCTGGTTTCTGTATGTTATGGGTCACCATTGCAGGGGAGCTGGCCTCTGATGTCTAGCTTGAGTAACCAGCTCCTCGGTTAGGTGAGTGTTCTTTGACCTATATGGGGGAGAATTTCTCTGCATAGATTAGGTGTTCTTGTTAAGTTAGTAGAGGAAGTTTTCATGTTTGGGTTTAGTTATTCCTTAGGTTTTAAAGGTAATACAGAGTGTGGGTGTTTGGGCTGGGAGGGTTGGTCTTGTCTGGGTCCCTCACCTGTTTGGTATGCAACAGGGATCTTGGAATTCGGGTACATTTGTTTCATAATTGTGCAGTTTGGGGTAACACAGGATTTCTTAAGGTCTCTCAATACTTGGTCCTATGGTTTCAGATTGGTGGCCTCTCAGGTGCTCTATCCTCTCTACAATAATATCTTAATTTTCCAATGGCAAACTCATTGAAGGTCCTGTCCTGGGACACCAGGGGGCTGAATAATAAAATAAAGCGCTCCCTTGTTCTGCATGAAATCCGCAAACGTAAAGGTGGATATTGTGTGTCTGGTAGAGACGCATTTGGTGGGGCGTAGGCTGCTAGCCCTTAAAAAGAGCACTAGCACTTTATATTCCTCCTCCATTTAGTAATGATGGGGTAGATCCAGAACTACGTGTGCCGTACGTTTATTCGCGGAGCATATTTTTGTGTGCGTAAATTCGTTACACTCCCCTCGGCACACCCCTTGCACGGACGTATTTTGTCAAGATACGCTTTCCAAACCCTACCTTAACTTTTTCACACGTAACAGAGTACGTCCGCTAACGGACGTATAGACTACGTGAACATACGCAGCTTAGCACGCCCATACTGTACACTTTAAATACCACCCCCCGTCTCCTTCACGTATTGCAGACGTATTTTGGACTAACGTAAATTTGGCACGCCCACACGTAAGTATTTACGTGAGACATACGTGAATCACCCATACGTTCATAATTACGCTACGTGAATGTGCGTATTTTCTATGGTGCGCATGCGCAGTGCGGTCAAATCTGCGAATTTACATCTCCGCCACGCGTAAAATCGCGGGGAAGCGTAGTTCTGGATCAGGCCCGATGTCCTTAAAAAAAGCAGTAGAATTTATGGCCAAATTCCCTGGTACCCTTGTTATTTGTATGGGGGCCTTTAACAATATTCTGGATAAGGGACTGGACCGTTGGGGAGCTTCCTCGTATAGTCTTAACCCCAAACCTACTCCATTTGCTAAATTCATATCTACTATGGGCTTGATTGATACTTGGCGCCTTAAAAACCCTGAGAGGCGTTTGTTCTCCTGTCAGTCTTCCTCCTTTCACACATTCACGCATTGATTTTATTTTTACCTCTGGTCCCCTATGTAAACTCTGTTGATTACCTGCCGAGAGACATCTCTGATCACTCCCCTGTACTTCTGTCTCTAGTACTTCGGGATGATGCTATACTACGTTTTTGGAGGTTTAATCCTTACTGGTTGGAATTAATGGGAGCCGGTTTGGATTTGGTAGCGGATTGGGAGGGCTATTTCTTAGACAATGGGGACTCTTCGAATCTTGCCTCCTTCTGGGATGCCTTTAAGGCAGTTCTGCGAGGCTCATTGATCGCGAGTGTGGCCAGGAAGAAACTACTACTACTACTCGTGGTGAGTCAGACAGGGTTAATTGGCTAAGTGCGCAAAAGGAATGGACTGATCACTTATATGCTAAGTCAAGAGACGGCTTTTATTTGCGGGTCATTTAACGTATGCTGAAACTGACATGGCAGGGTCATACATGGCATATTTGGCTAAGGGGGAACAAGACAACCGGTACATAGTGGAGATATTGGATGATAGGCAGATCAGGCGGAATAGGGCCCAGGATATTGCGGATGTCTTCCTACAATACTTTCGATCTACCTATGCCACTAAGGCTACGTATACAAATTCTGAACTACATTCCTATCTTAGCACTGTACTTCTCCACAGGCTGTCGGAGGAGCCGGTGGAGATGCTGGAGGCTCCCTTTTCCCCTGCAGAGTTGGTAGTGGTAATTAGCTCCTTTCCTAATAATAAGTCACTTGGAATTGATGGTCCCCTGATTGAATTGTACAAGAAATTCAAAGATTTTTTTTTATTTTTTTTTATACCCTGACTGTTGGAAACTTATGATACCCTGTTTCAGCATAACCTTTTACCACCATCTATGTCAGAGGCTCTAATTGTGGTGATTCATAAGCCCGGGAAAAATCTGCTTCTCCGTGAATTTTATTGGCTGATTTCTTTATTATCTATAGATGTTAAAATATTGGCTAAATTGCTTGCTTGTAGGTTAAACCAGGTGATTTCTTCCATTGTGCACCCTGACCAAATGAGATTTATGCCAAAGAAATCTACCACTACTAATCTCCGACGTCTTTTCTCACAGATCCAGATGCCTCATGAAGGAAGGGTGGTGTCACTGGATGCCGCCAGGGCCTTTGACTCGGTGGAGTGGGGGTATTTGTGGGAAGTTCTCGACCGGTTTGGGTTTGGCCCTTGTTTTATTAAGTGGTACAACTTCTTTACTCCTCCCCGACTGCCAGGCTCTGTGTTAATGGGTGTACTACAGAACCATTTCCGTTGGGCCGCGGCACCAGGCAAGGATGCCAGCTTTTATCAACTCTTTTTGCCCTTGCTATTGAACTGCTGGCGTGTCTCATAAGGTCCAATGCGAATGTATTTGGCCTCCCAGCCAGCGGGGGGACCGACAAAATTGCGCTCTATGCAGATGACATGCTATTGTTTTTAGCAAGGGTAGGCAACTCCCTTCTGTCTCTATCAGATGATGTTAATTTGTTTGGGGGTGTACTCTGGATTGAAAATTAACTGGGATAAGTCCAATATATTTTCCCTTAATAGCTCACATCCTGTGGATGTTCCTCCCTCGTGTCCTCTACAGGTGACAACCACATTTAAGTACTTAGGGGTGTGGGTATCCCTTGAGACCTCTGACTATTGTGATTTAAATTTAACTCCCGTTACGCAGTGGTTCAAGGCCAAAATGTCAACATGGGGCAAGTTTCCATTATCTCCCACAGGTAGAGTCAATCTAATAAAAATGGTGCTCTTGCCCAAATATCTCTACATCCTCCAGCACTCTCCACTGTTGATACCCCGGTCGTACTTTAGATTATTGAATACACGTCTCCTCTCTTTTGTATTGACGAGTAAGCGCCATAAATTGTCCCTCGCTGTTCTTTGTAGAACTAGACTGTTTGGCTTTTCCTAATCTATGGGCGTATTATGTAGCTGCTCAACTGGCTCATTTAGTTCTGTGGCTTACGGTGCTGGACTGATAGGGGCTTTGATACATCAGTCAGGTGGACAAGCTCTTACTCCTCTACAATTTCTGTTGGCGGGAGTGGATGGTAGACTGGCGGCCCCGTTGATGCTTCAGGCGTTGGGGTTCTGGGGGACTTGGAGGCGACTATTAGACGTAAATTCGTACGATCCTGACACTTCTCTGTGGTGCACCCTTCCGTAATTGCGTAGCCTTCAAGGCCGCAGGATATGCATTCAAGCTGGTCTTTTATCTTTGGGTCAGATCTATTGTTGAAAACCTTTGCGCAGCTGAAAGAAGCATTTCCTATGGGGAAGGTACACTTTTTTCGTTACTTACAGCTCCGTCATGCTCTAAGCGCCCAGAGGGCGTGCCCCTGATCCACCCTTCTCCTATAGTGAATTTGCTGTTGGAGGCGGCTAAGAAGCGCTCGGTCTCCTTTCTCTATGTCTGTCTGGGGGAACTTATACATGGTAATGACCTCCCAGCCCTTAGAGTACGATGAGAGTCTGATTTAGGTAATTTTGAGGATGAGGAGTGGACGCAGGTTTTAGCGTGTAGTAGAGTGGCCACTTCTTCAATAAGATACCAGCAGATACAATTGTATTTGGTTCACCGAGCCTATTTGTCTCCTCAAAGACTTGTACGAATGGGGTTGCGTGGAGATGCATGTTGTCTAAAGTGGGGGATGGATGGTGTGGGGTTCTGGCATTTGTTATGGGCTTGCCCTTTTGTTCAAAACTTTTATGAGAAGGTATGGACTGCTACTTGCTCTACATATCCGTCCCTGCCTACGTTGAATCCCAAAACCTTTTTGTTTCGAATAGATTTGTCTGAGAGTTTCTCCTCTGCTCTTCACTGCTATGTGAGTATATTATGCATGCTTGCCCTTACCCTGGTTGCTAGAAAATGGATGGGCCCTGATCCCCCAACTTTCTATAATTGGGTTGGCCTGGTTAATGCGGCTCTCAATCATGAGAAATTTCTCCACACCGAGAGGGACACAAAAAAGGTTCCTTCAGATTTTGGGACCCTTGGTTAGAATATCCTTTAATGTATATGCATGCTGGTATTCAAGCGGCGGAGCAGTAAATATATGTTTGGATTTCTAATTGCTACATAATGTCAATATTATTTTTCTGTGACCAAGTATTGTCAATTATCTGTATCTTGTTATGGTTGGAATGTTCTGGGGTGTTTTATATGTTTTTGTATTTTTATTGTTTTGTTTTTCTTTTGGAAACTTAATAAAGATACTCTTAAAAAAAATAAAAAATGGCTATGTTTATTAATCCAACATTTAAGTCCCAATTTAGACTTTCTATAGTGGTGAGGCAATAACAGTACACCTATGTATACTTTACTAAATTAGCGATACTTGCGCACACCTGCACAATGGCCCTCGTGCACACATATTTCTACTCTATGCGTCATCATGGTGCTGCTCCCTGCTACTGGCTGGGCAGGTCCTGTCACCAGGCAAACCAGAAAAACTTCTGGTTGGCTGGAGTGCTTGTGGTCTAAGATGAGACCGGAGGAGGCATTGGTTGCCAGGCAACCTATCGACAGTAAAGCAGGGACCCTGCTCTGAAATTCCTGGGTGGTGTGAGATCAATCTGAAGGCATTTTCTTTTGACTGCCTTAGATATTATATTGTTTTTTGCATCCTCAAGAAAATTACTGTGAGAGATTGAAATATTGGTTTCATTATAAAAAATGAATATGTATGTCTATTTAGCTCTGCAGGTATGTATATACACAGACCTACAGAGATAGATAGATATATATATACATATATACATATAACACACTATAAAAAAAGGTGTTACAATTCAAAGAAATATAGCTCAATTTATTATAATAAATTCATAAAAATCCACAGCATATACCCAAATTCACTATTAGCATATAATAGCAATCATATATATATATATATATATATATATATATATATATTATATATTCCTTTATTTATATGGTATTATAAGGGCTCTGCAGAGCCTGACAAAGTACATCAGTAAAAGTGTCACCCAAATAAGAGAAAAAAGTATTTAGAGTACAGAATTTCAGAGTTTCAGGACAGATACTTGGTTTCTAATCATTGTTGCCTCAACGGTCATAATACCCAAATAAGCAGCAGAGTGGTAGAGCCCAATGGATGGGTGCAGTTGTAGGCAGTGGTGAGGAGATAATAGGCTAAGTGAGGTAAGAGTGCCCTGCACATAAGAACTCAGTCTTAAAGGGAGGGGGTAACACACAGATCAGAGGGTCTGTGGGTAAGGATGGAAGTTGAAAGGCTTTGATAAATAAATGGTCTTGAGAGCCTATTTAATGTTTTGTGGACAGTCTGAGAGGCAAAGAGTTCCAGAGAAAAGTGCGACACAGGAAAATTCTTGAAGGTGGAAGTGAGAAGAAGTCATCGGTTGGGAGGTGAAATGACAATCATTTGTACCTCACACACAAACGCAAAATATTTAAGCACCACCTAAACAAAAGCCCTTGTAATGGTGCTGTTTCATTCAAACACAGTGACTTTACCCAGTAACCATTGCTTCGCCTATACTCCTTTAAATTTACAGACTGGATAATTATGTGTTAGATTAGAATAACAATATCCGTTTCCTAGAAGGGTGGCCATTTTTTTGATGTGTACAAGATAAGTCACGTAAATCAGTGTGTTCATCTAATAGTGCACAAAAAAGTGTCATCGTTTGTCTGTGTACAGGGATTAAAAATATTTGTGTTTTGGCCAGTGGCTGTCCATGCCTGACCACATTAAAAGAACTTGTTTAGCTGTAATAGCTGAGTAGCTAAGATGAGTGGTTAGAATTTAATTTTTGCATGATAATTCTGTGAACATGCTGTCATGCATTTGACCACTCTTATAACTTGCATTATTTGTTTAATTTACAGGACCCTGAGTGTAAGTGTGAAACATAAAACAAACTAATTGTAATGGCTTATACTGATTGCTATAATGGAGTTTACAAACAGTCTTCACACTCTCACGAGAGAGGAGATATGCTCCCTTTTTGCCAGACTAATGTGCCTATGCCTTTTGGTTATGCAACAGTTGGGTATTCTGTGACATTCCCAACCTGCCTTTTCCAGACTGCAGCCATAACAGAGTACCCTCAGGAAAAAAATATCTTGCCCGCTTCTGCAGGTGAGTGCATGTAAAGCCTGCCACTTTTTTCTTTTTCTTTTTAAATGTATGTTTGAAAAATAAAAAATGTATTTTTTTTCTTAATATTTAAACTATCTGTGGTGTAGGAGGGAGGTGAATATGAGGGTAAATACAGGGCATGGAATAGGGCTATGTAATTGCGACTTTCAGTGTAGGGGGTTGGTCTAGATTTTTTTTTCTTTTAAGGGATGGTAGTTTCCAGATCACTTTGAACCTCTCTACTTTTTAGTATCCCCTCCTTATTTTTTTTTCTCCCACCATATTCCCTTCAGCTGCCTCCTCCCCTTTTCTTTTAACCCATCCCTTAAGTAATTACTTACTGTTCTACTTACTGTTCTCCTTCTATCCTATCTCTCACTCATCTGTTTTCTCTTCTTACTGACAGTAGAATTGGTAACTCATGCCAGTGTTTCTCAGTTCCTGGGGTGGCACAACTAAGGTTGGACATCTTCAAATTGCTACTTTGTGAGGTTTAGGATTTGAGGCAGCAGGACAAATTGTTACCTATAAAAAAAGAATAAACTAGAGCCACATTTATGATCTCATCTACAGTAGATCAATTTGAACTACACAATATTTCTGCCCGATTATTTAAATTTTACAGTTGGGGAGGAATTAGGGGCTGGATTTTTTACATACGTGCCTAATTTTGCGATTCTAGCTACTGCACGTGCGTAGTAACTATTTTACGCTATCTATGTATCGTTACATAGATTGCGTACATGCAGTCTTTAAAGATTGCATGTACACAATCTATGTAACGAAACGCTATGTAGATAGCGTAAAATAGTTACTACACATGCGTAGTAGCTAGAATTGCATAATTAGGCACATGTAAAAAAAATTACGGGGTTGTGAATTCGGGCCTAGGTATTTATGGTCAAATGGAAAACTAGATCAGATGCCATGATATTATGTTCTATTTTTTTTTTAGGAAAGCCTTAACTGTGATGAGGAGCCAACTTGCACAAGGGCGTGTTTTATCAAATCCTAGAGTTAATAACTTTATTAGACAATAATAAGTGCAAAGTTCTACTTTGAAGGGTTATCATTGTTAAGCAAAAAATTGTGGAGTACAGTGAACTGCATTGTGCTGTGTGCAACCATAATGCTTGTCTACTCTGATGTGAAAGAATAGATCTGCATTATTAATACCTGCTAAAAAAAACAACACATACTTTCACTCCTCATCTGTTTATTCAAATGTTTTTTTATGTGTTAGGGAAATTGAAGTAATTATTATTAAGTTTTATGTGCTAGTTAAGAGTATTGTGGCTAGAGTAATATTGCAGGATAGCAATTTAAGGGGTTAGAGGTACCTCTTACTGGTTTATAATAAATTAAACACTTTTTGTAGTGTATTTAGTATTCAGCAGGGTACACACCGGAGGGTTAGCTGACGATTGCTCCAATTACGTGATAATCATCAGCTCCATAACATTTTCAGTGTGTGCTGTCAATGATGCTGCAGAATTGGCAGAGAACGCTCATTTTAAAATATCAACGTTCCAATTGAAATGATTCCCATTCATTATTTTGCACAGTGCCACCTTGTGGGCAAGCATAGCATTGCAGTTAAGCTTTATTTGAACAGTTATACCGTGTTCACACTGATGCCCCGGCAAAAACCCGAGGTTTTCGTCAGGGCACACAGCAGGGGGGATCCTGTTCACACTGCAGCATAGGCCCGGAAAATTCCCGGGTCAGGCCTGTTCACACTGAACGGGACTGACCCGGGACTCTTTGGTTCTATACTGCTAGACTATTGTATACCTTATTCTATAGTCTATACTATTATATACCCTATTCTATACAATAAAATAGGGAATACTATAGTATAGACTATAGAATAGAATGGGAAATACAATACTACACTACTCACTTCTCCTGCAAGTCCCGCGATTATCCTCCGTGTTCTCGCAGGACTTCATTCATGCGATGCATGAATGAAGTCTTGCGCATCCGCAGGACCTGCATTTCGGCCGGACCTGCAGTCACCCACGTTGCAGGACAGGTAAGTCCTGTTTCTTATTTTTTAAGGGTTTTTTTAAATTAATTTAATGGTTTTCTTTACTTAAAACTTTTTTTTTTTTTTTTTTTATTTAAAAATGGGGTTTTTAAAGCAACAAAGCTGATTGACTCTTTGGCTCTTTCAGTGCGACCCGGGTTTAAAAAACACTGCCGGCAACACGGGAATAACCCTTGTTAAAACCAATGTCTGATTCCCGGGTCTCTTGACCCGGGTCGCGGCAGGTGTGACCGTTCACACTGAGCCTCGACCCAGGTTGTTCGGCTTGCTCCTGCAATATCCCGGGTTTCCCGATTCACAGGAAACTAGAGAGCAGTATGCACAGGGAACATCCTTTAAGAGGTCAGGGCTAGAATCTTTACTATAGATTTGCAAAGCTGTCAGATAGTCTTGAAAACCTCAGGGTGTACTCTGTTTTAGTTAGTGCAGATAATTAATATAGTAAAAACATGTATCTAAATTGCGGTGTATTTAGAGTTATAGGCCCGGATTCACAACCCCAGACGTATTGCACATATGTCCTTAATTTGCCAATAGTATCTGCTGCGCATGCTTAGTAACTATTTTACATAATCTATGTAGAATGTGTATATGCGGTCTTAAAGACCACATATACGCAATCTACGTAACAAAACGATACATAGATTACGTAAAATATTAAAATCTAGGCACCAGCTTAAACCTTTAGATCCCATTTTTATATGGGAAATCGTGTGTGTGTGTGTGTGTGTGTGTGTGTTCATAACACAGCTGTCCATATAAAATCGCTTGTCAATAAGAGCCTAATGTAAAATAAAACTAAAAAATGATAATCGGTAACTTACCTAATGTAGTCTCCACACTCTTTATCTTTTTTTTTTCTGCGGTGCACGCTGGCTGTGGCTGATGACACTGTATGAGCAACCTCAATCGGTTTATCCACAGGCAGGTTACACCTCGTCCACTAACCCCACTTTTGTCCCAGCCCTTTCAGTGGGTGAGAAGGGAAGAAACAAGCCTTGGGTAACCACCCAATTTTTAGTCACCATGGCAACTAGTATTTAAGATACGTGCATAGCCTGCATCTTAGCCTTTTTTTTCTTCCTTAAAATGACCTGCATTGAGTATTATTATAGTTTATATACAAGAAGAAGGCATAGATGTCAACAGATTCTTCCCAAGTAACGAATAACTGAAGAAGAAAAAAAAAAATACCACTCCTTTTAGATTTTGCCCCCTGAACTAATTAAGATACTTCATGCAATTTACCTTTGACTTTTACGTTTGGCCTATGCTTAGACTACCTCTCATGTCTGTCCATCCATTCATTTTAGTTGAGGCATATTTATTGAGTCTTAAGTAGGGCTCTATGTGGTTGGAACTTGCTTGCTGCTTTCTACAGACCCTTCTGGCATAACTCCCACTCTCCCCATTTATTAAATGCTACCCTCAAATTCACATGGGAGTGCCCTGGCTGTAGTTAACGTGGTTTGTTTTGTTTTTGTGCATGGAGGCCATAGTGAGAACCATATGTAGATGACATTTGTTGCCAACCCCACCATATCCCTTCACCAGCTGATACAAAAATCATCAGATTTATCATTTTAAAAGAAACTACGGGTCATCTGTTCCAGATATATAGTGAAATGGTGGAAGGCTCAAATCTAACCCCTAATAAACCACCAATCTATATCCTCAAGTTCCCTCTCACTGTCTGCTGAGATGTAGTACATAGAGTCAGAAAAGACCTTTTGTAAAAATTATCTAAACCCTGATGGGGTAACCAGATTGTACGGCTTACAAACTTGAACCTAATGCTTTGAACCAAAGATAAAGCATATCACAGCCCCTCTCACCCATTCTCCTTTATACCTTTAGCTTTTCTTGTTTGTTCCTGCCTCTGCAATTCTTCGTTTCTACTTCTCTCTTCCTCCTTTTTATCATCTTTATTTTATTTTTCTTTCAGATAAGCGAGTTCATTAAACAGTATGTGTACTGGATGCGTAGGGCTTAACAATTCCTGGGCACCAGGTTGCCATGACAATCAAAAATTTTAATGTGGCGCCAAGGATCACATAGAGAAGTGTCACTGGGCGGGGGGAATAGGGGACATGTAGCCAAAGCAGTTCATCCACTGGGCCACATCACTTCTACTCCTGTCACCCACTGATAATGCCAGGAGAGAAGTCCCCTGTAGAAGTATGCTGCTGGTTGGGCATTTATTTTTGATAGAAAGCTATATATAT
>WWET01000798.1:208347-265964 GCA_011038615.1 Limnodynastes dumerilii | reverse complement strand
CTACATAGGAAATAGGAACTGTGTATGGCTATGATACCATTCAGTCACATACCATTTTCTGTACAAAACCATCTTTTTGAGTGGCTAGCTAATCATTATATTGACATTTTTGACTATTTATTTTACATGTTTTTTCATGTAGAATGTGCTATTTGCCAATATCTATATTTACTACTTACTGGTCTCATATATAGCTATTTGGCTGATAAAATTATGTTTTACTGCCATATGTAGCTATACTATTTAAATGCGATTGGAGCTGATCTGTGTATATAATACCATTGTATGGTTTATGAGTATTGACGCATTTATTTGAAGGATTTGACTGCTTTTTGGCCAGATGGTAGTGCATAAAGGTAGCTCTGTATATAATCCCCCCCTCTTTTTCTTTTCCTATTTTTTCCAAGCTCTGTCAGTGATCTATTGATTGTAAGATTCCCTCATTGTGAAACTGTCATGGGCATCCCCACTATAGGGTCTGCTTTACCCCCCCCCCCCCTCTTTTCTCTTTTTTAAGCAGTGTTCCTATGGTATTTCAGACCATGAGATGGCACTACTGTTTATACAGTGTTGACATAAGATTAATTGTTAATGCTGCTTCAAGTCATTCCTGGAGGATATTTAGAGCAGATCATGGCATCAAGTCAGTCCTGTTTACATAATTGGTGAGGTTGAAAAAAAGACACCAGTTTATGAAGTTCAATCTATTTGTCTTTTTGGAGTTTTCTCTTTAACAGAGGATTTAGCCTTTTTTTCCCTCTTGGTTATTTTTGTGAAAACCAGGAAGGTTTCAGCTTCTACCTTTCTACAATGGCGAAAAACTGTCACAGACCTTAAGGTTCGGGTAAGCCAGTATAGTTTTTTCATCTTGTTATATTCTCTTATACCTTGCTGTAGATTTTGAAGTTAGTGTTTGTCTGTAGGTCAAAACCTGTGTGGAGAAGATACTGGAAAATCGCAAGAAGCAGAAGGCACCTTTTTGATAGGTCTTTTCCAGAAAATATTACAGCTGCACGCTAAGGACCTGATTCACACTTAAGAATCTTCTTAAAATAAGAACTTAAAGTCAAACCTGGGCAAAACCATGTTAATTGCAGGGGAGTCATATTTCATCTGTTGTAAACAGTACTAGTGTTGAGAGGTGACATTTCCCATCCCAAGTTTAAATAACAATAGTAAAGCAAAGCTGGTCAGTATCTGTGTGCAGTAAGCAATTCAAAGATATATCCCTGCATGCAAAGAATACAATTAACTTGATCCCCCTGCAATCAACATGGTTTTGCCCAGGAGTGACTTTAAGTTCTTATTTTAAGAAGATTCTTAAGTGTGAATCAGGTCCTTATTTTCAAGCTCCTTCTTAAGTCTTAAGTGTGAATCAGGTCCTAAATGTATAACCATCTGTACAAATATCAGAATTTATCCAGCTCATGAAATTGGCTTTGGCATATGTTTATCACTAAGGAGGACTTGGCTAAGTTGTCTTTTAAGAGACCTAGAGATGCTATCTCAGATGTATCTGAGGTTTCAGACCCAGAGGACAGGACATGTGTGCCTGATGATTTGCCTTTGTTGGATGCTGAATCAAATGCTGCTTGGGAGGATGACTTTTAGTGGAAAATTAGTTGAAACTTATTGTTAAGACTCTCAATTTCAGGCCAAGGTAAATATCCAGCTGCAGGGCCTGATATTGAAGGAGCATAAGAAAAAGGGCAGAAGATTTCTAGTGTCCTAGGTTATTAAGGACATTATAGTGAATGAATGGCAGTACCCATATAGGAAGATTGTATCAACTAATAAAGTGGCTAGTTTATATCATTTTTCAGTGGAGGAAGAACCACCCAAGCTGGATATCACGATATACTGTATATACAAGTGAACAGCATTGCCCTTAGAAGATACCTTCAAGGACTACATGGTGGAAAAGCATCCCGGCTCCCATAGAAAAGACCAGTGAAACAGAACTATCCAGCTAGGGCACCCATACACTCACAAGCGGAATCAAGGTTTTATAGACCGGGGCAGTTTTAAAATACAACATGATGATCAAAGTTGTTTTTTAATTACGTCCTAAATAAATTTATAAATTCTTTTTCAACAAACAGTTCAGGCTTTATCAATATTCATAGCATTGAACCACATATTTTAAAAATATATTCTTTTGGAATTTGTAATAAAGTAAAAAACACCATAAAATTAATTTATAAAGCTCTGCTGTATTCAACTGCATTTTTACAAGTCACCACAAGATGGCAGCTAGACACCAAAGCTTTTTGGCATGATGATGAGAAACCTTGCACTGGTATTTGTGGTTACAAGCTCAGCTTTATATTTGTATGAAATGTATTATGAATTGACTGAATGCAGCATGAACAGGGATCTGCTGACGTAGCACTCTCTTTGCTTGCACAGGCATTTAACCCTAGCACCTTTCCTTAATCTTCCAACTTGTATGCATTTAAAGTCAGTGGATCAAGAAGTTTGGATCATTATGCAGTGCAATAGCATGGCTATACTTTTCATTGTAATACCAAGCCTGGTTGGATCAGATTGGGTAACATAGATGTATATGCAAAATGCTAAATTACTTTTACTCAAAAATGAATACACATATATTGAAATCTATATGTAAAAATGTTGCAGTAGACATTTGCTGTGTTTTCTGTGTCTAAATGTGTGTATATAATTGTATTAGTTTATTCTGCCACCACCATTGTTAACAAGTGCATGTCAAGTAATTTCAATATTAGCATTACCATAGGATGCCTCCATGAATAAAAAAAAAAAAAAAAAAGATAATGCAGTGGAATCATAAGGGTTGGTGTAACCTTTTACAATACCCCACCATATGTCTCCAGCCATCATTGCATTTCCCATATATTATTATTGTTGTTATTGTCTATTTATAAGGTGCCACAAGTTGTCTGCGGTGCTCTGCAAAATACCAACATGTACAAAATATAACATAACCGTAAAATAAAGTAAAGCTAGAACAGGCAAGGTAAGAGATAAGTTAACAAATTAGAACATATCAAGGAGAAGGGGCTAGAGGTACAGTGAAAGGTAGAGAGGGACAGAGAGGGGTAGCCACCAGGAGGGGAGGGGAGAGGGTATAGGGTAGCAGAGGGGAACAAGAGGGTGGGAAGGGGGAGTGGTGGAAGACCGTGAGTTGGCTTACAGACTAAGTGGGAAGGATGGGCTAACTGGAGATAATAGGAGGGGGAGCAGTGGACTTCTGGTTCAGTTGGGAGGTCAGATAAAGGTGATTAGCAGAATGGAGAGAGTGGGAAGGGCTGTGCATGGAGATGAGAAACAAGAGGCAGGCGGCATTGGATGAGGAGATGGCTTTGAAGGTGAGGGTAAGGAGTTTAAAGAGAGCATTGAAGCAGACAGGAAGCCAGTGGAGGGTTTAACATAAAGGAAAGACCGAGGTAGAGCGGCGTGAAAGGAAGATGAGCCTGAAAGTACAGATTGAAGGGGGGTGAGAGAGATGGGCGAATGGGAGACCAATGTGGAAGAGATGACAGTAGTGAAGGTGTGATATGACGAGTGGATGAGGAAGTAGTATATGTCTCCAGCCATCTTTGCTGCTCCCTTGTATGTCTCCAGCCATCATTGGAGCCCCTTGTATGTCCCAGTCATCATTGCACACCCTTGTATGTATCCTGCTTGTCTTAATTGGCTTAGCTTGGCTGGCGAATGTATTAACAAATGAAATTATGTTAGATCCAATACTCACTCATACAAAGTTTTTATCTGTGTAGTTGTTTCAGTATGAAATTCTGTTTGTTTTATTTTTTCCTGGTTGTGGGTTAAAACTGTTACAAAGATGTCCTATTTTACTAAATAATACAGTACTTTAAAAATAGTACAATAGACTCATATGTAACACATTTTCAAAGCATTCATAGCTGGCTGCAGAAGATTTGCTATGCTTGTTTGTATGCTATGTATAAAGGCCAAATTACCCTATTCTGAACTAAAACATCCAGAGAGCATTCCAGAAGTTATTTATATACAACTTTAGAGATACTCCATGTAGGGTCTTTTTTTATGCCTTAACAGCTTTTAAAAAGACCTTTTTTATAGCTCTGTATGTGGTTTTGGTGTTATATTGAAAAGAATACAGACCTTTGAATAAAAATTCTGGGACACCTATAGCATTTTAGCCAGCTCTACAGGTTTAATAAAAAAAAAAGTATTTTGTTTTTGTTTTTTTTAATGACTATGTGATTACTAATATGTCCACATGATGGTAGCATAGTCATGCCTGCACCAACATCAAAGATAAATGGTTCGCACAATGAACAGAACCGTATAACAATTCTAATGAAGCGATCACAACTCACTGCACCTGCAATTTGTTATTTTGCAGTACCTTTGAAGTAAAATTAGAATTTCTTATAAACTGTAGATTGCAGGATTTGTGGTGATAAGCTGTCAGCTACAGAAAAGTCTCAACTCTATTTTAGATTTTGGATATTTAACCAATACAGTGTCTATATGTCTTAAATAGTAGGTAAACCTTTTTGTGATTAAATGTATTTTTTTAATACAAAATATATTTTAAAATAATTCAGTATACTTGTATGAGACCAATTTTTCCAATTTCTAGCTAGTTACTAGTTAGGTTATCTGTCATCCACAAATATATGGAAAATAATGAGTAAAGGGCAAATACAATAGGTTTTATGCTAAGTCCTTAGTTATTTTTGTATTCTGTACAATGACTTAATAGTTCCAGACATTTTTTCTAGCTTATGTTTAAGCATTTCACCACTGAATGATCTGCAAAAAAAACTCCAAAACAGAATAAGTGTAATGCCCTACAAAACGTTATTAAGATGTAATGAAGCTCATCATGTTTTTGTCTTGTCTCTCCACTGCTGTTCCTTTTGATAATCTGCCGCACCCGCTGGTCATTTTACCCATTTACCAATCTTTCTGCTTGTTTTTTTTCTCCATTTCCTGTAATATGCTGCAGACATTGATATAAGGGGCCGCTTCCAAGGGTCTGCTTTTGCTACATTCTAAACTCGAAACGTGGGGTGCGTATCTCCACTGAATCCACACAGCCTTGCCTGTATCCACACACCACTAATCACTCCACTTACACACACACACACACACACACACACACACCTACTTCCCACACTCATACTCCATCTTATGTTTTCTGACTTAAATTGGCAGCAGGTCAGAAGTCTGGATCAGTAGGCAGTCCATTAGCAAACCCATACTTTATAATGTAATACTAGGTCATTTGATTACACACTGATTGGGTTGCATTCATGTGCAGATTGCTTTCATTTCTCCTCACATACTATAAGGACTCGAGGTGAAATCCATGTTTACTTACTGTCATAAGGTCAATGGGCCGGATCCAGACCTATGGCTGACAGAACTTACGCAAGCCATTTGCGTAAGTTCACTGTCAGGGAACATATGCGTATGCGCGCGGCAGATGTTCCCTTAGCGAAAGTAATAACGAATGTACGTCCGTAGTTACAGGGAAGGGGTCTGACCCTTCAATTATGTTTACGATGGTTCTGTATCTGCCATGTAAATGAAGGGCACGGGACGGTGGAAGCCCCGTTACGACTAGGTCTGTGGCTGTACATTTAGAAAATGGTAAGAATTCAAAAAAAGGACATCCGAAAAGGAACTTTCGGATGTCTCTTTTTTGGAAATCAGATTTTCTAGGCGGAGAATGCGACCGGCGTGAATAATAGTTAGAATTTTTGATTTAAGAAGACATAACAGTCTTGTTTAGTCGTTGCTTAGTGACTGCTTATACAGTGACTACCCCAGGTAATGGTACCTCATTCAGTAACATACGTTATAGATTATGTTGGGGCTCTTTATTTGGATTATTTATTTGTCATTTGTTTAATGCGGTGCAGGAAGAAATAAAATTGATGTGGGAGTTTCTGCATTTTATGTGAACAAGACTAACGTATTTATATCTCTGCTAACAATTATTTCTTGTTTAATGACACCTCATTATTCTTTGTTTATTATGTTATTTACAGTTACTCTCATCCTCATTGTATAGTAAATAAGTATAGAGCTTTGGTTTGTTCTCTAACGAAAACACAGCAGAAAGCTCATTTTCAGATGTCTGTATTTTTTAAAAATAGCACTTATTAGAAGAGTTTATTAATGAATGGGAAAGTTTGCCGAATGTATTTTTTTTATTTTTTTTTTTACATACTTACCCATTCATTAATTTGGAAACTGCCACAACAGACGCCAGCACCAAACCGGACAGGTGCATATTACAGAGGAGTTTATTAGGTGTTTTAGGGTTAGGCTGTGGGGAGGGGAGTCTTAGGGTCAGGCTGCAGGGAGGGAAGTCTTGGTGTCAGGCTGCAAGGAAAGGCAGGGTTAGAGTGATGAAAGGGACTGGGGCAGGGCCGGATTAACCATTGGGCGATCGGGGCGATCGGGGCGGTCGTCCCAGGGCCCCCACACACAATGGGCCCCCACAAACTGCTGTGAAAGAGGATGCACGTCAGTGATTGTCATCCTCCTCTTAAGCACAGAGTATCACAGCCGCTGTCTAATGCCGGCAGCTGCGATAGTCTGCTTAAGAGGAGGATGTCACTCACTGACATCCATCCTCTTTCACTGGATTCCTGACAGGCTGTCTTACATACAGACAGCCTATCAGAGCACAGCAAGGCACCCAATCGGAAGAAAGAGAGAGAGAGCAGGGAGCCAATCACTTTCATTTTCTTACTGCCGAGGGCTCCCTGCTTCTCAATGGAGGCCTGATCAGCTTCTTCTGGTGAAGGTAAGCTTTATTGTATGTATGTATGTATGTCTGTCTGTCTGTCTGTCTGTCTGTCTGTCTGTCTGTCTGTCTGTCTGTCTGTCTGTCTGTCTGTCTGTCTGTCTGTCTGTCTGTCTGTCTGTCTGTCTGTCTGTCTGTCTGTCTGTCTGTCTGTCTGTCTGTCTGTCTGTCTGTCTGTCTGTCTGTCTGTCTGTCTGTCTGTCTGTCTGTCTGTCTGTCTGTCTGTCTGTCTGTCTGTCTGTCTGTCTGTCTGTCTGTCTGTCTGTCTGTCTGTCTGTCTGTCTGTCTGTCTGTCTGTCTGTCTGTCTGTCTGTCTGTCTGTCTGTCTGTCTGTCTGTCTGTCTGTCTGTCTGTCTGTCTGTCTGTCTGTCTGTCTGTCTGTCTGTCTGTCTGTCTGTCTGTCTGTCTGTCTGTCTGTCTGTCTGTCTGTCTGTCTGTCTGTCTGTCTGTCTGTCTGTCTGTCTGTCTGTCTGTCTGTCTGTCTGTCTGTCTGTCTGTCTGTCTGTCTGTCTGTCTGTCTGTCTGTCTGTCTGTCTGTCTGTCTGTCTGTCTGTCTGTCTGTCTGTCTGTCTGTCTGTCTGTCTGTCTGTCTGTCTGTCTGTCTGTCTGTCTGTCTGTCTGTCTGTCTGTCTGTCTGTCTGTCTGTCTGTCTGTCTGTCTGTCTGTCTGTCTGTCTGTCTGTCTGTCTGTCTGTCTGTCTGTCTGTCTGTCTGTCTGTCTGTCTGTCTGTCTGTCTGTCTGTCTGTCTGTCTGTCTGTCTGTCTGTCTGTCTGTCTGTCTGTCTGTCTGTCTGTCTGTCTGTCTGTCTGTCTGTCTGTCTGTCTGTCTGTCTGTCTGTCTGTCTGTCTGTCTGTCTGTCTGTCTGTCTGTCTGTCTGTCTGTCTGTCTGTCTGTCTGTCTGTCTGTCTGTCTGTCTGTCTGTCTGTCACATACATACATACACTCAGGCTGAGGTGGGGGCAAAGGCTTCATGGAGGAGGAGGAGGAGCAGGAGGGGAGGCAGCATAGGTAGGTTTATTATACAGTACTCAAAAGTGGTTGAGGAATGGTGATTTTCATAGAGGGGGCACAAAGGCTGGGTGGACACAATGGGGGACAATAGTGTTACCTGTTTAACAGAAGTTAAATGGACCCAAAGAGTGGGGCAATAAGGCTGAATGGACACAAAATAAATATATATATATATATATATATAATTTGTTTATTTTTTTTTGTTAAAGTAACATTAAGTTCCCTCTTGACTACCACTTTATGTGTGCATGTGTATATTCCTACATACATTTGCTGTGTTAATGTGAAGCAGGGGCCCCCACAGACCTTAATCCAGCCCTGGACTGGGGTGAGAATAAGCATAAGGGTTGGATTAGTATAAATACTCACCCCTCGCCGCTGCAGATTCGTCTTTGGGATCTTCGATTGCTTGTCCTCGGCGGGACAAGAGCAATCAATTCCAAAGTCAATCTGAAATTGGCTGGTATAAAACAGTATACTGTACATGTAGCCTTTTCTTTTCCCTTTTTTTTTTTTTTTGTGGAGGCTTTGCATATCACAATGAATATTATTTTGTCATTATAAGCCTTTCACATTTAGTGTGTTTATATTGTAGCAGAGCCCTTTGGTAAACAGAAATGTAATTGTAAAATTAATATTTACATACCCTGTAATAGCAAGAATTCATCTTTATTGCAGTTCTGGCGTGCTGGAGCCACTGCGTAGTGGATTTTTCTGATTATTTTGTGTACAATTCATCTCTGCAAAGCAGGAAATCAACTCTCCAATGTCTGCTTATCAGATGAAAAGCACAATATAATAATAAGCTAGGCAGAGAGTACTGTATGCTTCGTTATGCCAGAACATACTGGCATACATGCTGTTAGAGTATACATATGTATGAAGTGATGCATATTTTAAGTAATCATATCATCTTTTAACAAGAGATTTAGGGGTAGTACTAAATATTTGTCGATCCTACTACAAATTGATTTTAGGGAGAACCAGTGCCATTGATCGGCAAACACGTAGAGTCGTATGATATGAAAATAACCGTATTGGGCAGAAATGTTCTAGAACAGGGCAGTGAATTTTTCCATGAGTGGCAAGAAGGACTACTGCATTTACTGGAGTGTTAGACTTTATATTCTGTATGGAACATACCAGTTAGACATGGAAGAATCAGGCATGAACTTAGCAGAATTGTATAGGATGCGGTTGCCATTCCAAACAGCCATGTTAATGGCAGTGTTGCTGGGGCATTTCCTTTCCTTTGTTTCTTTTCTTTTGCCAGCAAATTACCCGTCTTTCATGCACCTGTTTGCATTTACCTATAAATTGATTGAGCAACTTCCATTTTGTGTGTATAGCCATATTTCAAACATTATACATTTGACAGCTGAATGGTGGCCATATCATTGTTCGAAATTTGCTGAAAATAGAAATTTGCTATCAGGAACTATTTAAAGGTTGCGGCGGGTAAAGTGTTAGTGTTAGGGCTTAAAGGGAAGGTTAGGGTTAGACTGCGGGATATGGAGCATTAGGGTTAGGCTGTGGGAAAGGAAGGGTTAGGTTAAACACTTAACTTTCAGTGTATGACTTTAACTGCAGGAGTCTCATCACCACCGCTTTCTAAAATGGAGACTGCTTCAGTCTGCTTTCAGCTGTAGTTGGATGGTCTTTCGAAATAAAGACCATTATACCAGTGAACCACACTCAATAGTTATGGATGTAATGGATCATATGTTGGACAGAATAAATGTGCTGAAACAGTTTTTCCTCTGGAAGAATATGGATCAGTTAACCTTGGTACTAAAGGGCCGGCAGGTATATTATGCTGAATAATTTGCTCTATTTTAACAAAATTAATCCTCCAAAATATAAGTTGACTCAATAGCAGCCGCTGGTGCTGTCCACTAGTATTGGTGCCCCTAGGAATGTGTACATAGGGCTTTATAGGTGTTTCAGCTGCTTTAGGCTAATACATTGATGGCCGCACCTCCTTGTAATACAATACCTACTAATAAATCTCTGCGCTTTTGACACCGTTGTGTCATATATTATAACCAAGTCAAGCCCCTTGGGCTGCAGTAGCCATACCCACTATGTTGAAGACTTGTGGAAAAGTGTTTTTCTTTGGAGCTCACATTGTCCTAGTTACACTGCTGCAGGTGTCTGTGTAAAACATAACTTACTGGTCCCTAAAAGATTTTAAAGAAAAGATGGTATTCGTGAAAACGTGTGTTTAGACGGTTTCATCAGTTGCTGAAAAAGTCAGTTGCAGGATGTTAATGTATTTCCCCTTAAGACATTACACTCTAGGTTATCACCCACCCTCCCAGATAACAGTAATATGTTGGTATACAAATCAGAATTTGTAATTTACTTATGGGTTGTTTCTTTGCTGTAATTTAGTTTTTTTTTAATCATGGTTAGAATTTATGGTGGAATTATATACTCATTGCAAAACAATTACCTGTAGCCCAGATGTTTAGGCTGTGCAGAATACACCAATGCAAAAAGACTGCAACACCTGATCTGCCAAAAGTTTTCAATCCTGTCTCTGAATGTGAGTTTTATTGAATTCATACGAATTAGAGGTAGCATGAACCTGCAGAGATACCACCTAGATACCTGATTGCGATCTTATCTTGGTGGCAGTTAGGAGCATTATCGTGGTGTCTTAAAAATCAAGACACAAAAAGTTATACTCATTATTCAGTCCCTTATAAATGCCACTCACGTATTGACATGCTCTTTGTTTCTCAATCCATTGCATATCTTATCTGCTCAGATGATATCCCTTACCATGGACTGATCATGCAGTGGTGTCATTCACATGGGATCTCATACATCATCATCCAAGGTCCTGTAAATTGGCGATTGAATGATTCCATATTACTAAATCCAGAAGCCCAAGTGAATTTATTAGAAACTATCCGTTCTTATTTTGAAATTAATAATATTAAAGATACATGCCCCGGGATCATATGGGAAGCTCATAAAGCTATGATTAGTGGGCATCGTATAAGTAAACAAATTGCAATTTGTAAAATGACTTCCCTTTCATTATCTACTTTAGAAACACATTCGGCTTCTCTATATATGCAATTATCAATCTCCCCATCTGATAAACTTGCAGACCAAGGGGCTGATTCAGAGCTTCACTTACAACTCTTTTTTTAGGTGCAAGTGTAGACCTGAGCAATACCATGTTGAACTGCAAGAGGAGACAATTTATATTGTGAAAGCAAAATTATATTTAAGAGGTGAAACTTCTTAGCTCAACTTTGTTTCATAGATTAAATATAAATCTATGCAGTATTTGAGTTCTATGTGCAAAAGTAATGTATTTTCTCTGCAATTAAAAAAATTAAGATTAATGAGCACCCCTTACTTTTCAAAATGGTTTAGCCAAGTTGTACACTTACACCTGATTTACCCTTACTCCCAAAATCTGAATCCAGGCCCAGATCTCTTCTTTAAAAGGCCAAATTATTACGTTGAGCAACTAATACCCTTAAACACCTTCAGCAAAAAATCAGATAAGGCAGACTCTCTGCTGGCAAGTAAATAGTGTAAACTGCAAGCCCTGAAAATGATTCATGAGTTAGAAGAATCTCCTAACTCCCCTTTGGTTTATAATCCTATGGCTAGGGTACTTTCATAAAATTTACCAGAAATTATATCATTGGATTCTACAGTAACCCCCCCAGAATTGGATTTAAATCAGTGGTTCTTAACCCTGTCCTCAGGGAACCCTAACAGTGCATGTTTATCAGGTCTCCTTGCTGGAGCACAGGTGGGCTCGTTACTGACTGATATATGTGAAAATATTCACAGGTGTTACTCATATCAACTGTGAGTATAAGGAAACCTTGAAAATATGCACTGTTAGGGTTCCCTGAGGACAGGGTTAAGAACCACTGATTTAAATTCATATCTTCACTAAGTCTCCCGGTTCTCACAGAAGACCAGAAACTCCAATTAGACACAGAAATCACATTAGATTCCCAAGGAGGGCAAGGATCCCTCTCTCTGCCCCAGTTATCGCCTGATTTCCCTGTTAAATGTGGATATCAAGCTCTTTGCTAAACTTTTAGCAAATAGATTGAAGGAGTACCTTCCTGACCTGATCCATACAGATCAGGCCGGATTCGTACCTGGCAGATAAGCGAGAGCCAACACAACCAAGTCAATCAACCTTATTCATTTTGCTACCTCCCAAAACATACCAGCTTTTCTTTTCTTTCGACAGATGCTGAAAAAGCATTTGATATGGTTGACTGGCAATTTATGAGGGGGATTCTTACACATTTGGGGGTGGGAGCTAGGGTCAGGGTTAATGGCATCCTCTCAGCGCCCCTAAACCACTGCCAGTGGCACCCGGCAGGGCTGTCTGTTGTCACCTCTTATATTCGTCCTGTGCATGGAGGCCTTAGCATGCTCTATTCGGCTTAACCCAGATATTGAAATAAAAGTAGGTCCCCAAAACTACAAACTTGCATTATTTGCGGACGATGTTCTCTCCTTTGTTGGCAATCCCGTCTTGTCACTGCCCAACCTAATGTCGGAATATGAGCGTTTTGGTCGGATCTCCAATTATAAAATTAACTATAACAAATCTGTGACCATGTCTCTCCAGTTACCGGAGACTCTGATTACAGGGCCTTCCTCAACGTTCACGTTCTGTTTGTCTCCCTCCTGTGTCCACTACTTAGGCATTAACCTCACCCCAGACTCGACCTCATTATTTGAATCTAGCTTCCCTCCCCTACTCACCAATGTTCGAGGAGATCTACATAAATGCTCTCCGGTTCTCTTGGTTTGGAAATGCCAATATTATAAAAATGACCATTTTGCCCAAATTGTTATATTTACTTCAGGCCTTAGCTATTGATATTCCCCTATCATTTTTCACCTTGTGGTCTCCAGATCACGGACTTTCTAGGGTACTACTGCACTGGCATGCTAGGCAGGATTATTACCTGGACAAGGGGATCGGATATGAGACAGTGGGTGGGTTTAGAAGAAGCGCAATCTGATATATCATTAAGGATATTACCCTGGTTAAAATCTTTCCCATCAGTAAATCATCCTACAATAGGACCTACTCTACACTGCTGGCGTCATTTAAGGCTCAGGGATAAACTATCCACATGTCACTCCCCTTTTACCCAGAATCCGGAATTCAAACCAGGTTTGTCTTCTCGTTATTTTACCCCTTGGTCCTCTGTGGGGCTTTTCAGGGTCCACCAGTTGATGGAAGGAGGAATTCCTCTTGCCTTCCAAGCTCTACAAGAGAAGCATCAGTTGCCACCTTGAGAACACTCTGCATACCTTCAGGTACGCCATTTTGTCCAGTTCTCGGAAGGCAGCTATCTGCTTAAAAGGGTTCTCACTGATTTTGAGCAAATCTATTTAAATGAAGAACCCCCTTCACATGTTACTTATGTATAATTTGTTGATCTGTGCCCTTTACACTGATACCCCCTCTTATGTCCGGTCCTGGAACAAAGAGCTGCCTTAACCCCTAACACTGGAGGAATGGAACAAAGTTTTTACCCTTACACATGCCTCGTCACTAAGCTTATCTGTTGTGGAAACACAATGTAAAATACTCTCTAGGTGGTTCAGAGTTCCAGCTCACATTCATAAATTCAACCATAAAGTTTCCGAGACTTGTTGGAGGTGTGGTACAGGCGTGGGAACGCACATACACATATGGTGGATTTGCCCAGTACTGTCTCAGTTCTGGCAAAAGGTCAAAGAAATTTCAGCCTTATTGGTGGGATTTTATATCCCTGAGGGGCCAGACTTCTAGATCCTTTCACACACAGAAATGCAAGTGTCGCAATATAAGTCATCCCTTATTAAACACTTGGCCAACACAGCCAGGGGTGTGATCCCGTGTCACTAGCGTTCCACGACTCCTCCAACGGTCAAAGATTGGTTTGAACTTATTGATTTTTATGCTGCTATGGATGAAATCTTCACCTCTGCCAATGATAAATTCACTGCATATGTCAGGTATGCATGGCTAGATTTTAAAACCACTCCTTCTTATCTTAACTATCTATTGCCCCGCCACACGACCTGAAACAGGTCGTGCCCCAATCTCTATAACATTGCCTACTTAACTGATAGCAGGCTTATCGTTCGGACCAAGTGTCTAGTTCTAAATATGTAACACAGAGTGTAACCTACTGGAGAATGCCCCCTCACCCCTGTCTTCTACCTGTCCCATTTTCCCTTATCTCTCTTCTTCTTCTCTACTCCTCTCTGCTTCTCTTAGTTTTGTGTTTTTCTGTTATGTACAACTTACTGTCATACATAATTATTTGTAATTTACAAGTAGGCTTTAAATAAGTCTGACAATGTTAAGCTGATTAATGCGAATGTATAATTATTTACAAGTCAACTATTCCTATATCAATATTTTGTGATTTGTATGATGTTTACATTGAAACTCATAAATAAAGAATATACAAAAAAAATCACACTGGATAAAACTCTTGCAGCTATTAAATCTCTTAAAACATCTTCCGCACCTTGGGCCTGATCCAGCGCTACGAAAATTCGCACGACGGGCGAATGCGAACGTACGCTCGGGCGTATCAACATACACGCCCCTAACACTCCCATAGTAAAGTCCCTGCTTACGGCGGCTATACCCTACACTGGGTACGACCGTCGCCCATACGAAAATTCGCAGAAAATACGCTGAGCGTACGGGCTTAGCACGCCCATACTGTACAATTTAAATGGCTATCCCCGCCTCCCTGTAGTAAAACGGGCGCCCAGCCGACCATCGTAAAAAAAATACGCCCCGCGAGCGAAAAATACGCTAACAATACGCCCGCTATTCGCTCATGACGCTCGGGCGACCGGAAGCTGTCATACTGGGCATGCGCATTGCGAATTTTTTGCCGAATTTTCGCATACGCTCGTCGTACGCTCGCTTGCGATCGTTGCTCTGGATCAGGCCCCTTGTCCAGACAGCCTGACACCTAAATATCACAGGAAATATGCTCCTGTTCTCACTCTGTTTATGACTCAATTCTTTAAGGGAACCCTTTTGATTCTGCCACCACTCTAGCTAACATAAGAGTTATTCTGAAACCAGGTAGGTATCACTCCTTATGTGAAAATTATAGACCAATATTTTATTGAATGTGGACCTATGTATATGTGCTAAAATCTTGTCCCTGATACTGAACCCTCTTTTGTCAGATGTCATGCACCCAGACCAAACAGGCTTTGTTAGGTCGTCAAGCAGTGGATAACATTAGACGTACAGTGGACCTCATTCATTTAATAAACACCCATAAATCCCCAGTGGTACTTGTAGCTTTGGATACCGAAAAGGCATTAGACCTTATATACCGGGACTTCCTGCGAGTGGTTTTTGATATTATGGGCTTCTCTGGACGCTTTTTAAAAGGCATTTTAGCATTATATGCTTCTCACACAGCCACAGTTACAGTGAATGGGATTGCCTCTACTCCCTTTAATATCCTAAACGGAGCAAGACAGGACTGTCCCCTCTCCCCACTGATTTTTGTGCTCCTCACTGAACCACTGGCTTCTCAGATACGCTGTAATCCCTCTGTGCCTGGAGTCTCGAATGGCCAAAATTCCCACAAAATAGCTCTATATGCAGATGACGTCCTCCTTTCCCTATCTGATCCTCTCCCTTCCGTCACGTCTTTACTCTGGCTATAAAATTAATCCACATAAATCCAAAATCCTAGATTTTTATTTCTCAGACCCGATTCATGATTGTCTGTCACAAGTTTCCATATATTGTTATATATATTTTTTAGGTGTATGCGGAGATTGTCGGCAATGCGGAAAAAGCAGATGCAAATGGCAGGTCTGCCTATGTGTGCGTGCTCTGCGTTAATAAGATTAAAATGAGAACATGGGAGGATTCTACTGCAGGTTGAGCACAACAGTAGCCATGTTTCCCTGCATTCCTCCTGGAGAAGATTTTTAATCAATAACAGCCCCTATTCATATTTACAACATAGCCCAACAGACGAACAATTATGACAATATTTAATTAAAGATCAATTCATTTTTTATTTTTTTAAATAAACCACTGCACTCACTAAACTATACTATTTTTCGTTAGCATGGCTGAATTCTGTTTGTTTAAAACTATTATGTTTGAACACAATCAAAACTAATTAAAAAAAAAATTATATTAAACATTACATTTATAAATTAAACACGTAAATTTGTGTAGGCTGCTGCATTACATCTCTGTTTATTTTCCTATGCATTTGAATGTTGCAAAGGTGTGATCAGTTGTAGTACTAATTGTACGCAACTGTACTCAATACTACGATTTAGGAGTTGCTACTGACAGAACATTGTATAGAACATGAAGTCCCCTGGTTAATCCTGGAGACGAAACGCATTGGGAATGAATACCTTTGTCTGTGCACTGTGGCTGACATTCTGAAAGATACCCAGTTAAGTGATTTGTATCTTATTTGATGTATGCAGTTCTTACCACAATTGAAATAAATCTGTGTTTTAAATACTACACTAGATTGCTCCCCTGTATGTGTTTTCTCACTGGGTAACTATACTGATGAGGACCTGTTAGCAGGGGTGTATCTATGAGTCCAGTGTCATGGCAAAGTAAGGGACTGCCCCCCCTTCATCATGTGCCTCCAGTATTTTCTTACCTTACCTGTGTCCTCTCAGCGGGACTGTGGCTAGAACTGAAGTCCCGCGGTGTCCGAGACTTGCAAGCGAAATTAAGTTCCATGGTCACAGAGTAGCCTGTGACCGTGGGTATACTAGCAACCAGCCAGCCCTCATTTTAAAAGCATCCAGCTGCGGTCTGACTCCAGACCAGCGCTGCACTAGGCGACACTATCTCTTAGCCATGGGTGGCAGCGCCCCTGGTGAGTGCCATCCTAGCCAAGGGGTAGATACGCCTCTGCCTGTTAATAAGAACCTGCAGAAAGACAACAACGATACTTTGAACACTGCACAATACTTCGAGACACCCCTGATGAAGTCACCTTTGTTGTGAGGAAACACGTTGGGACACTTAGTCGACACCATACATTGATTTTATTTATTGAGAATAAAGAATACTTAACCACTCTGCCAGACTCCAACTCTAATGATTGGAATAGAAGAAGCAGCGGAGAAACAGACAGCTGTCTGTAGGTACGAGAGAAACCCCGCAGCCATCAGGCTGACAGCGTGGGAGCCGTTACCACAGAGATGCATCAACAGTGCAGGAGACCGGGGAGACCACGGCACCTCCGCAACCTCTCCTGCACCAAGAGTCTGCACCAAGGAGGATCCCTGTCCACTCTAGTAAGACCACTGAGAAGGGAGAAGACCATGACATAAGCAGCAGTGAGACCCCTGAGAAGGGAGAAAATCACAACAGCAGCAGCAAAGAAGGCAGAGAGAAATCTCCTTAGCTGCCAGACTGACAGCGTTGGAGCCGCCACCTTACCAACGCATCAACAACGCAGGAGACCTGCAAGACCGTGCCCACAACTCCTCCGGCACCTAGAGTCCACATCGAGGAGGATTCCTGTCCACCCCAGTGAGGCCTCTTACAAAGGAGAAGGGCACTACGGGACACCGCAGATGAGCTGATCCCCACACAGCCAGAACCGACGCCAGAGACCACTACACGCTAGCAGACAAGCCATCACCACGTGAGTGTATTTGGCCCTGATTCAGAGATTGAAAATAAGAACTTAAAGTAACACCTGGGCTAAACCATGTTGATTTCAGGGGAGTCAAATTTCATTTGTTGCAACAGTATTATAGTTAAAAGGTGATGTTTCCCAGCTCAAGTCTAATTAGCAGTTTAAAAGTGAAGCTGATCAGGAATCTGTGTGCAATAAGTAAAAGCAAAGCATTCTCCCTGCATGCATAGAATAAAATTAACTTGACTCCCCCTGAAATCAACATGGTTTTGCCCAGGTGTAACTTTAAGTTCTTATTTTCAGCCTCTGAATCAAGCCCTTCATGCATTATTTCTCCTGCTTCATTGAAATACTACACCATATGTGGCCTTGTCTCCTTGTTTTTTTCCTCTCTCTCTCTCCCTGTTCAACCACGCTAACCTAGGACACCACTGACCTACTTATACCTGGAATTTAGCGACACTATAGACATTACTGAAACTAACTTATTGCCAAGCGCTAATACCCTGAACTTTTCTTATATTATATGATACTTTGAACATGCCTGTCTTATCCTGACATCTAGTACGCACATATAAATCACTATTGGTGAATTTTACAAAGGTTGAAGCATTAGTACTTTATATTTATTACCCAGAAATACCACATCCTGTTCTTCTCACCCATTTCTTCTTCTTCGAGAGCGAGAGAGCGAGAGAGCGAGAGAGCGAGAGAGCGAGAGAGCGAGAGAGCGAGAGAGCGAAAACACACAAAACACACACTTTACCATTATACGCATGTACAGTCCGGTGAGAAAGCACAAGTCGCTGCAAAGAACTAGTGGACCTGGGACTGGATGAGGAGTGTGACAGGAAGGCCGGAATGGCAGAGGAAAAAGGAAACTTGGATGAGGAGGCACTACAGGAGATGGAGAAAGTACTAAGCAAAGAGAAGAGAGAGGTGAGTGGAGGATTGGGGCATCCAGTCCACCATCATTTAGACAGGTTTAACTCCTAGTAATACAAAAATTATCATAATCCTAAATTTAATGAATTAAAATTCCACATGTTCTTTCAAAATAAAACTATATAAGTTGGTTTTGCAGACAAAATAAATAGGTGTCCTTATATTCTTGTATTTTGTAGTACCTTCTCATAGCCTGTAGATGTCACAGCTGGTTCAAGAGCTATACTATATAATCAATACAATGATACAATTTCCTAAGTAGAAAATGTAGTATGATAGAAGTCTATATTAATTAAACAAGCTACATATTGCTTGCCAGCTGTAGTGAAACCACAAGTCACAGTGCCCTGAGAGCCAGAAACAGATGTGTGTGGAATCTGATAGGTAGTGTGTAATCATGTCAGACTTGAATGGTAGGATGAAGCAACCTGCGGTGAGCTGCTGTTAATTGGTTATTAAGCGTGACGTAAATATGTAATGATAATAAGCATGGATCTACCTACAAGAGAAGAAAATAAAACAAAAACAAACACACATAAGTGGCTTTATAACTTGTATGGAAGTATCTGGGTAATGTGCTTATTAGTTTATCTCTTATGTGTCTTGCAACACTGCTTTCCAAGAGTTCACTCATTGCATATAATTAAACCAAACCATGCATTAATATGACATTCTCCTATCCAGAAAAAAAAACTGAGACTAAACAATTAAAAACTATTTTAAGCTTATGTTACAGATTAGAGAAAAAAGAATTCTAGACCAAAATACCTTAAGCAGCATTTGGGGTTGTATAAATATATATGTATCTTTGTAAGAACTTTAAACGACGCCTACAGAAAAATACTAAACATTGGTAAAAGTATGTCCTATGTAAATAAGTCGGTTATCTGTTTATATTCTTGGTGGACTATAATATATATTGTTTAAGCCATTCCAAAACAATGATTTTCGCTACTATACACACAAACGTTCACTCTAAAGATTAGGCAGACACGAGTCAAGAGTTTAATTGTCATTCCGTCGGTGCATAATATTGCAGATAAAATATAACCAGCACAGTGACCCATCATGACAAGTAGCCCGGGGAAAGTAAAATATTAGTTCCGTATGCAGCTACAGCCATGGTGATAAATCATGTTTAGTCCCTGTGGACGATAATGCAGAGGGCATAGAGATTGTAACATGATCAGACTGTAGGGAGAGAAGCAAAGTGACAGGTCTTCCTGCTGTAAAGAGATACAATGTCCCTTTCTGTCACTGTAAGTGGAAGCAGAATACTATACAACATAGACCTACCAGAGGCACCTTATTCTCTGATCTCCTAATTGAATTCAATGTCACCCTAGTCAGAAAAACCTCAGTTTCCACCTCCCACACGCACCCAGCCAGACCCGCTAGCAGTAGCATTTACAGTGACTGTCCCCCATAGGGCAATGACAGGCATTCTTTGGATTATAGTAAAAGATCTGTACTGCAGTCTGTTCCTACAGATCCTATTTATATCAGATCCGGATCTAAACTTAGATGCAAACAGGATAACAGAAGACGGAGACCCTCCACTTACAAAGAAGAGAGGGAGGCAGGATCCTCCCCACGTAGAGTGGGTGTAGGGGAGGCAGGGGAACACACACCTACAGATACAGGGGGATAGGAGAACCTCAACCTTCAGAGGGGGAGAGAATCCTCCGCACAGAAAACACGAGGAAAGCCCATTCACATACACAGACCTTGAGCTTGGAGAAAAGGACATTGTCATCCATGGGAACATCCTTCAGTTAGGATCAGAAAAAGTGATATCTTCATACCCCAAAAACGAAAAAGCTTAAACTTCAGACAAGAACAATGAAGTGATAAGACACAGAAGAACAGTGCTACAGAAGATGCCAAACTTGCTCTGCCTGATCCTTCCCCTCCAGCGATATTGCTAGCCTGGGTTGTAGTTACTCATCACAGACATTTCTCAGTAATGGCAAGTAGCAGGAGATTTCTCCCTTCCAACAGGGGTGAACTTCAGAGGACCAAAAGCATATCGTAATTTCATTGCCTGCACCTCCCGCAGCATCTCCTGGCCATAGAGCACAGCAATTGTTGACTTGGAGTACCAGAAGGCACCCACACGTGGTTGGCCCATTGAAGCACCTCCCTTGATAGCTTGAGGGCACTTAAAACTTCTCTTGCAACCGAAAGGTCTACAGGAGATATGCACCTGATTACTGGGATACCTCTCTGATGGCTCCGATAGTGAATAGTTACACAGCGCTGTGAGTCGTGGACACATTGTCTTGCAATGCACCTGGGATTCCTTCTTACCAGACACCTGCTCTGGATCCTCATCGGTAAGAGATTGTCCTTTACAGAGTTTGCAACATTTAACTTACTCATCATAATTATCTTGAGCTTCCCTCTCCTACAGCTGTATCGATAAAATGTATTCAAATTGTTGCACAGTATATCTGGCAAAATTGTGTTTTCTATATGTACCCGATTTATGATTCTTATTACATGCAGGATAGTTGTAAAATCTGCATTGTTGTGTAAGCGATTTGAGGGTACTATTTGAGATAATGATCTGGTTTTGTTTTTGAACATTGCATTATTTTGTGATTGACACAGTGCACAACCTGCTTCTGTTTCATCAGATTCATGTAGTGTGTAGCGGTGTTCTGGGGTATTTCGGGGGTTTTGTTTGTTTGCAATTACTACTTATGGCAGTAGCTGAGCTGTCAGATTTTGTCATACGTTTTATCACTCACAGTAACTAGAAACACTCTGTCTTGCCTAGTGCAGACTGAGCTAAAGCAAAGGTGTATACTTCTGTATTTATAAAACTACAAGTCCCATTCATCATCTTTCCTATGCCAAATGTTTATAGGAGCCTATTCTTACTGTGACTGTTTAAGCATAGCATTTTAAAACGTGGTCTTCTATCACAGATTAAAAAAGAATAAAGAAACAATTTTAATCAATTAACTAAAAGTGAACAAATAAGTAGCTGATAATAAAATCTACAGTACCTACAGACAGTCCTTCTGGACAACTTTAAAGAAAATATATGGTATATTATATTATTAATTTCAGTAGTAAATTGCATAGGTGCCTATGCAATAAATACAGTTATCTTACAACATAATATGCAATATAATATGTTTTATGTCAGAGAAGAGTGCATTTTAATATGTTATTTTATTAAATACAAACACCTTTGCAACATACATAGTTTGCCCCTTTATAATTGCAAATACACACATATATTTCTACTGCATACAGAGTATTACCTGCAGGAGTCACTAGGAAATCAGTACTGGGCTGATCCAGAGTTCTTGCACAGCAGAAGTGCTAATCCATTGTTTAACTGTGTACGCCCAAGGTCAGCTAGTAAAAGTTGCAACTCCCTGAAACATTGGATTAAAAATACCTGCATTTATTGTTTATGAAGTCTGGGAGTGCCTCATTTGGAGATATATGGACATACCTTTAGTTGGTCTGTTGTGCACCCTAGTAAAGCATCTTGATTAACAGGAGTGCCACTGTTTGCTGTATGTATGTATGTATGTATGTATGTAACATGTGTAAGACTGTGTTTTAAATGCATATAATGCTTGAAAAGTCCTCTGTCTTACACTTACACCATTCCCCTGTGCTGGAGCAAGAGCTTGGAGGAAGTGCAGGGAATCTGGGCTGCTACTGCACCTAGCAGGAGCAATGAACCGCCCACTCTCTCCTTTAAATATCACCCCACTCCCCTAGCACAGAGCACATGGAAGCAAATACAGAGGGATGAGTAGTCTTGTGTCCATCCAACTTTCTGTGTTCCTTCCCATTCTTCCTTGCGCAGTGCAGAATTTCGCAGAGTGCAGCTCTAGATTAGCTCTTATATGTGTGGGATGATACCAGTAGCACAATCTGTGTGCACTAGAAGTACAAACGGTACCATACCTAAGAACCGTAATTAGTTGCGTTTTTCCAGGAATCAAGCTACAATGTATATATCCTTTTTACAACAAGGCTGGTTCTTTCTGTATGTCTAGTATAAACGCAAAGCTATATATTATACAACTTTGTTATACATGTGTAACAAATAACTGTGTATTGTTGTGCCACAGGTGGACTAACATCTATGCCATAATAAGAAGGATCTTGGTGAACAGGCAATTTTTGACCTGTGAATGAGAGTTTAAGATATAATGGCCATTTGTTTGGCTGCCCTCATGTGATTAGACCATTGATGTTTTATACAAACATTGGGTCTATTAGAAAAGGGCCAAAGAAAGTACAGATGAGACTGAAAAGTCCTACCAGGAATTCGCTTTCATTTTTATAAGAAGAGGTCCAGTGATTTCACATATAATACTCTAATAATTAATAGCCATAGGGTAATCCAAACCTTGCCGATGAAAGATGAATTACAATTTAAATATGTAAATATTTACTTGATCTTAGTGGCAAATTAGATAAAACTAATGTATACAACATGTCTGTAACAGTATCCATTCTTCTTTCACCAATTTCTTATTAGCAACAACTTTCATATTGAAACGTAGATTGTAAATAGTTCTTTTTTTTATCATACAATGGTTCATGACCTCATCAGCAACAGATAGTTCATTATAAAGATCTACAGGGTGATACTGTAACAACTGTAAATAAAATATGACACATCCATGCTATTCATATCAGTTTATTTTTAGATGATTTTTGGAAGCATACATATTTCTAGTTATAAATACATAGCCTTATTCATTAAGTTCCTTCAAATTCCCAGCATATTTCTTCATTTTCTCTTTTTTTAATGCGACTGTGAGAGTTACTAAAGATTCTTGAATAATCCATAGAAATAGAGTTTATAGAGAAACAGTTCTCAATGAAAGAGGAAGAAAGAGCAAACATTTCTCTTCTGTACAGAACTATCAGATGTGCAGTTAAACCACTTTAGAATAACAAAAAAAAGTGGAAGAGGTTATATTTAAACATTTGCATTTTCACTTCAAAAAAGTTTTCATTTTAAATGTATGATACTTTTTTTGTAGTGGAGAAGGGTCTCTATAATGTTAGCAATAAAGAATGGCTGCTTTAGTGTTTGATCGAATACTATAGTTTATTGTAAATAGGAAGAGTGATCGAAAGCTAAGTTCACACTGGAAGGTTTTCTGACGATTACCTTGCAGGGGTATTTATCAGATAGACTCAACATCTTACCAGTGTGTACTGTTCAGTGATGCTGCAGAATCATCTACAACTGCATCGCATAGTGGGATTTGATCATCCTAGAAAAAAAATATTATGTATCTGATTCAAAGATTGAAAATAAATGAGGAAAGTTAATCCTGAGATAAACCATGTTTTGATTTCAGGGGAGTTACATTTCATCTGTTGCAACCAGTATTAGAGTTGAGAGGCTCAGCCCAGGCACGTAAGTTAAAAGTTTCAGCTTCACACATTGGGGCTGATCCACAGCTGGAAATTAGAAAAAAAAAGTCTCCACCTTTGCAAAAACTCCAGGAGAAGAAAATGTATAACCTGCAAACAGAATGACTTCATGACGGACCATGGGGGAGGAGAGTTACCCTCTCTGGGGACTTTTAGGCTTAGCGGTAGAATTAGGGTTAGGCTGCGGGGAAGGGGGGGTTAGGGTTATTGAAGGAGAGGGTTAGGGATAGAATCCTTACCTTCCGGAGCACCATGTTCGGTGCTCCAGGGATTTATTGCTATGTTTCTTCGAGTCATAAGCAATCGTTTTCCCAGCCAGTTCGGAACTGGCTGGGAGTAAAAGGCCCTATCAAAATAGGACTGTTTGCAACGGGGAACCACACCCAAAATTACACGGTATTTTATCTGCATGGAATATTTTTTTTTTCAAAATTTTTACCACTCACATTGCAACATGGTTTGTCCAGGTTTAAAAAAATTAAACATTTTATACGGAGAGTGTGTGTTCAGGAAAGAAGGATAGTCTATTGACAAGCTAGACAAGCTTATTTGCCCAGGTTGTTTATTTATGCAGAAGAACTGTGATTGGATGGACGGAACGTCTTCAGGTTTTATTCAGAAAACTATAGAAAACTCCTGGATCTCAAATACAAAAGATAAACTGTAACGCTCTTATAATTAATAAAAAAAATAGATGTCCACATTCATATACATACATCATTTTATTTAAACTAATAAATTACAATAATCTCAACCAACTATCCAAGATTCAAAAATTGTTTCTGTGTCTAAGAGGACTAGATTTATACACATGCAAATGTGTACTGGAATTCATATTTAAAGACCTTCAGCCTACATTATATTGTATTCCCCTATTCCCAGTTCTTTGAAAAAAACGCCTTTACCGCTGATAGCAGAAGAATGCATTACTCAGAGAGGCAGTGGTAAAAGCGTACATCAGCAATGGTCACTGACAATTTAATTCTATGTGCTTATAAATGTCAGAGACTATAAATGTTTTCCTTTATGGATATGTGCAGCAGTAGAAGTGGATCCACAGATTCCCATTATTCAGCCACAAAGTGGAAAGAAGTGCTGTGTCACATGACTGCAGTATGTATACCCCCAGTTCTATGCATACCATTACTTGAGAAACCCTGCAGTACAGTCTCTCAGAATGTGGTGCCACAGTTTAACGTATAACATAGCCAGTAACGTTTATTTCAGAAACTTCTCTCAACAGTAATCATTAAGGTTATGGTACATCATAGCGCATATAAATCTCTGGGAAATGTTTATCATAATGGTGACCAGTCCTGTAAATCTGTTGCATCAGTTCTGTCATGCAGGAGCGGTTTGGCCTTAGCCAACAGATGATTTTTCTTTCCTTTTTTATATTTCAGACAGCATTTTTTTCTTTTTATAAATATTATTATTATAATTGTTATTCATACTGACAGTGAATATAAATGGGGGGGAGGGGAGGGCTTATTGGAGATTGGGAGCAATGTTAAAGGATGACCGAATAAAGTTATCTCTTCTCCTCAGTCACTCCTCCAAAGCAGTACTGCATGTATAGTGTCAGGAAGCAGCAAATGTATGAACCTTTATAATGGTAGAGTCACATATTCTTACTGTAAAGACAGGCGATATTGTCACTTTGCTTCATTATAAGGGTGAAGGATGAATGATTTTATAAAAGTTAATTACGAAAATTAAAGTACCTCATTGGATTAAATCAGTCTCAGCTGTGAGTACACTGTCAGTCATTATTGCTATATTGCATTATGTATGCCCTAGGATAAAACTGCACACTAGAGAGCGAGGAATCAAGGTCACCTTATGAGGGAAGGGAGGCATAAGGGACGTACCAATGTTGGACAAGGAGGAGTATGGGTGTGATTGGAGACTTTACACCAGATTCCCTTTTGAAAAATATGCAGTTGATGTGATGCTGTGCCCACACTTGGCACAAAGCAAGGTAAAATGTATATAAGTATAAAGTGAATAACGTACTATAAAAAGAAATGTATATAAGTGAGGATATGGCAGCAACTGTGTAAGTTTTGTTTTTTTTATCTGTTTTTAACAGTAAAATCACAGTTAATATTCACCAGCGGTGGCCAACCCGCGGCTCTTTCCTCTGAAGAATGCGGCTCCTGGCTGCCGTCTATTTCCCCGGCGGTACTCTGGAGGCTGCGTTATAACGTTACTGTCATAACGCAGCGGGGGCGGAGCGCAGCAGTAAATCCAGAGCCGCCATGACATATATTGTCCGGCGGTCTCATTAAGCAGCTGCGGGCCGACGTTATCTGGAGGCTGCGTTATGATGTCACTCATAATGCAGCGGGGGTGAAGCAGAGCAGGGAGAGGCCCTTCTATAAAAGCCACTGCGCCATTTTATGTGCCTTGTGGTGTGGAAGTGTTGGAGGAGGCACTGAGGTATCAGAAGTTACACCTAAAAATAACCCAATATGTAATGTACTGCAGTGAACTGCACACCAAATCCAAAGTATGCAAATATTAATAGTCAGATATATCTCTAGTTGTCAGTGCGCTTGAGTGTGTCTGTGTGCGTGCGTGCGTGAATTTATGGGTGTATGTATGTTTCTATATATCTGTGGATCCTTAAGGTTTCTACTGGTAATTTTTGGCTCTTGGCCACCCCCTGATATACACAATCCAGAATCATGTCTGTGAAAGGGTTTTGAATATCGGTTGATGTGGAGGCGATTGATGGGGCAGGTGAACCAGCAGATGGGGGAGTGAGACCCATCCGATGCAGTGGAACAACCTGGGGGACTAATGCAATGGATGTTTCTTGCAGTTATACTTCTGTCATCCTGGTCAATTACAGACAAGAGCGACGTCAATACTGCTTATAGAAATGTATTAATTTCTTTCACCAGAGCAATAAGAGGCCTGTGCACTTACCTGGGTGCGTAGATTAGCGCTGCCGTCTCACCTCTAAAGAAAGACCATATAAGGAATATGGGCCAGATCCTAAGCTAAGTATGCTAGAGAATTTACGCTAGCCGATAACGTAAAATCGGCCATTTGTATTTACTGCGCATGCGCACGGCAGATGTTATGCCACGTAACTCCTAACATACTTACCATCAGCGTAAATACAAACGAAGGGGCGGGGGCATCAATACGACACCCGTAATTACGCTTTGGAAGCGGAGGGAGCCATTTAAATTGGACTGTATGGGTTGGGTTTGGCCCTAAAAGATTTACATATGTCAGTAGTTACGCTGGGAAAAGTTAAGGTAGGTCTTGGGCACCGTAAAACGGCCAAAGTACGTACGACCGAGGAGAGTGCATAGAAATTACGCCAGCGTAAATATGCTACGCGTTCTAACGTAACCAGCCTGTAGGTCTGATTTACCCCTATGTCTGTAGATTTTAAGGATTGTCTTAAGATTTAGTGAAGAAGACGTCTGAGTTTCCGTACACAGAGACGCTCACAGGGGGTTTATCTCTATAGTTAATGATGGCTGATCACTCTTCTGCTTGTGTGTAGAGTAGATGTGATGTGTCTGAGTGACTGGTTCAGAACATTTCATTTCAGGGACAGACAGGATTCTTTCCTTGCTTCATACTGCACTTCACAGTCGTACCCGGCATTCTCATGTATTTGAAGGGAAAGGGAAGGAATTGGATAGCCGCCTATCTGTGTCTTGTACTCTTGTAGCATGTCTGCATTTGTCCCTGCCACACCAAGAAACATTAAATATTGGTTTAAATGGGTCATCACACATCCTTAGCAGTTGGTCATGAATCATATATAACCCTCTTTGAATATTATCTTGTGCTGTAAAAAAGAAGAACAAACCATGCAATATCAAGCATATAAATGACCAATTTATTCTTGTTTCGGTGTTCATTTCAATAGCATGATATCTGGTTTTCATTTGTTCTTATTTGCTAATGAAATGATGTTATTTGTATTAGTTATGAATTACTGAATTCTCTGGACATCTATTTTGTAATGGAGATTTGGTAACACAGTTTTCACTGTCATCTTTGTATTTACTAAGTGATAAATCTGTGACAAAAGATATAGGACCTAATTCACACTTAAGAATGCGATAGGTTCCTAAATATACGCAACTAATAGCAATGAATCTCCCTCGGCATGCCCCCGGTTTTCAGGTTCTTATGTGACTTACGAGTGCCATAGGGCTCCCTTAACTGTAGGTTCGCATTTGAATTCGTAGGGTTGGTACTCATAACCGAACCTTCATTTGCCCATTTAAATGCCCCCTCCACCCAAATCTGCGTATCTGCCTAAGTACTTATTCATGGAACGCCCATTCTTGCATATGTTACTACGAACCTAGAGACTAGAATCGGAATTTGCGTTCTTAAGTCCTACGTAAATAGCGTAGAAAAGGTACTAAGCATGCTCAGTGCATCCATTCTTAAATATACGCACCTAAAATCATAAGAATTCTTAAGTGTGAATCAGGTCCATAGTCACAATAATTTAACTTGTGTTTCATTTTAGTTTACATGCAGGAGGAAGCCATACTGATATTTAATAACAGAAATGGGTTAATTTGTCTTTAATATCACACAACCCAGGGCATAACTACAGGAGGTGCAATTGGTTCAGCTACTAAGGGGCCTGGAAGAGAAGGGGGCTCATGACAGCCACTCCCCCTGCACTGTAAGCAAGCTGTCAGAGGCTGACAGTTTAAAACTGTGCTCAGCACTCCACAGACTGCGGCCTCTAACCGCTTCTATCAGGCACCAGTCCTGCTCAGCTCTGCTTCCAGTCCCACCTGGCTCCATCTAGTCCCACCCATCCAGACTCAGGCTCCACCTCCTTGCTATAGAGCTTGAGTCTGTCACCTTACGCTCCTGCAACACAACACAACAAAACACAGTTCATTCCTTGCTTTGCATTACTGATCTGCATGTCTTGTAAAATACTCTGTCCTTGCTGTTTGTACTTTAGAGCTAAAAT
Organism: Limnodynastes dumerilii; assembly: GCA_011038615.1. Classification (NCBI taxonomy): domain Eukaryota; kingdom Metazoa; phylum Chordata; class Amphibia; order Anura; family Limnodynastidae; genus Limnodynastes; species Limnodynastes dumerilii. Next base: position 237,142 of record WWET01000798.1, on the reverse strand, counting down.
GCACACAAGTGTGTACATACATACAGGTGTTGTATCACATTCACTGTTATTGTGCCATGCAGCCATAAGTCCCCCCCAGGCCTCACTAATATGAAACTGATTTTCAAACCGATGTTCAGTATTGACAGTTATGTGATTCTGAAGAAAACTTGGTTCATATAATTACTTAAGTAATCTCTGTATTGTGTTGAGAACAGAGTTAATTTAATCCTGCAAAACCAATGCTTTCATAACTTTTTTAAAAATATTTCCTGTGTCGGTGCAGTGACTGAGGAAGGCTGGATTCCCACTTGTATTACATGTTGTTCTGTCCATGTTTGTTAGTATAGTCACCATTGTGTCATTAGGGTTGTTTTACCCCATCCATTAAACGTCTTGGCAGTTAATAGAGCAGGTACTGTAGCATTGCTGCAACTCTGCTCTTTGCAAGATTAAAGTTTTCCCTGCTTGCAAAATAATTAAAATTCTATTGCACCCCTCACATTGCAACATGGTATTGGTCAGGTCTACACTTACCCCTGTTTTGCCCTTACTCCTAAACCCTGGATCAGCCCCATTGTGAATGATGCTTTTTTTTCCAGTAGATATGTGAGACATGAGATTTATCCATAAACAGCTGGAATAGAAGCTGACAGTGACTGAAACTGTCACATTATTTTCTCTGCCTGGAACAGTAGGTCATAGTTAACATAACAATACAAAACGCATGCAGTGTAATATATGCTTACCTACAATTCCCATATACATAGATACTCATATCAGACAACTAAATAGGATTGCATTGAATTGACTTTAAAGGAGTTGTTCAAAGACATTTATTTTCTGGTATATGCTACCATGCAACAGTTGCTAAGTGTATGTTACACAGCTTTATCTTTCACTTGCTTGCAGGAGATTATTTTTGCTGCCATTTAATTTGACACGTGTGTTTCCAATGCAAAATGTCCGTAAAGATCCCTTAATGATGAGTGAAATATGAAATCATTTATGTTTTCAAAGCTGCTTCTGGATAACATCAATCCATTAATTTAATTTAATGTCATTTCAAGGTGGGCAATCTTTAAAGGTCGTCTTGTTGTTTTAAAATTTGAATCAAAAGTTGATCAAATGCACTTTTTTGTGTTGCTTTGTGGCATAGTCTATTTTGACTTTTGCTGCCCCCACTGCATATTTCTCAGTCACTCTACATTCTAGATGGCAGAAGATTAATAAAGTAAGACAATCCACTTGATAATTAAATCTCTTCATTCCTTTCATGCCTGAGGCGACTTTTAGTATTTTTGTTTCAGTGAAAAGGTAAAGGAGCAGATCAAGAGACTCATTAAAGAAACTTTGCATTTTTCATTTCAACGCTGAAAACTTTTCCTTATTATTTGCCTGATTCGTGGGTGAATTAGTGGCATGGGGCCGGATCCACAACTAAGACATCCAGCTGTATTTTGTACGCTAGGTATGGAAGTCAGCTGAACATTGGTACTGCGCATTACCATACCAATATTACTGCATCCGAATGCAGCTGCTAGAAGCTACTTTCTATGAGGAAATGAACTTCCGCAAAGGGGACAGGGCCACACACATTATCTGTATGAGATACACATGGTGGGCGGCATTAGGCATTTAACTCATACATACTCATACAGTAAAGGCTGGGCTTAGAAATTATGTGCGATCCATTCACATGCACCCAGGACACGGATTCACTATCTGCACATAGAATAGTAGGGGGAGAGCGGTAATATGAATCAGAAATTCTCTATGATCGACTCCATTGCAGAGGCTACGTACAGAATCTCTTTCTACATCAGTAACTGGCCCATGATCTGTACATTGTATCTTATAGAGAGGATCATAAAGAACATGTTTATTTGGAGCACTGCATTGATTTAGGTGTCCTATATGCCGTTAATCTTAAGATGATTGATAGGGAAAAGACGTAGAAGGCATCTGATGATACTACGTTGTGAGTCTGCGTCCATGGTCCTGAGGGAGTTTACTGGTGGCATATCTATCATGGGTGCAGCAGCTACAGGCCCTGGAGGCAACCATCAACCCTATATCAATGGAGGATACGCCAGTCAGGAAACAGGCTTGTCCTCTGCGGTGGAGGGAGGGTGTGTGTTGAGGGTCTGCAGCTAGATCATAACAGTAGGACAGACCAGACTTTCCCAGTCAGAGGTATGCGGGTGCCCTTGTGGGAAATTTTTGGCATTTTTGGAAGGTTTTATCGCCGTTTAGAAAAAAAATCTGCACCATACAGTATAGCGATATTTGGCCCAATCCACGATAATTGTGTGTTTGGGACGATAATCGCTCTAGTGTATGGCCAGCTTAAGTGTGGTCTTTAAAGACTACGTAGTAAGTTAGGCAGAAGAGGTGTGCCAAGGCAGCCTCCAGGAGGATTTATGAAGAAGTGGGTGGGGGAGGGATGTAGATTAGACAGGAAGGGCGGGGAGAGCCATTCTCCATGCGTATTTTTTTTCTTAAGAAGGAAAATACGCACGGTAAGGATAAGGTAGCCTGTGGCACTATTAAGTGCTTTTATTCACCTAAAAATGGGGGGTGGATTTGGGGGCTGGACAGAAAACTTAGGTGCGGATCGGTCTACACCTAACTCTCTCAAGTATAAATATGGTCTGCAGAGTTTTGCACATGGAACGGATTTTTATCGTATGCAAACTCTTTGTTCTGCGCATGCCCAGAAATCACACAAACGCAAATTCACATGATTATGTGTTGTACACATTTAGGGCCAGATTCATTAAAAAACGATTTTGGGCTGCGATTTCACATCGCGGTGATATTGCCGCGATTTTAAAAAAAAATTTTCCGAATTCATTAAAACGTGATTTGCATTGTGAATTTTGCAATCAACAGAAAACCGCAGCGATTAGCCCTTTAACAAATCGCAGCAAATCGCGTGAGATAGAAAAAAAACCTAAGTGCTGCAGGGCTGAAAGCCTTAGCCATGCTGTACTGATCGAACTACAAGGACCAGCAAAGCTGATCACAGCACTGCGTGTAGTGTGTAAAAAAAAAAAAAAAAAGGATTTCAACTCGGGACTGACAAAAACACATGTCCGTATATATAAAATATACATTAACCCCTAAAATCATAAAATAAAGTATCCATGTAAAAAAAAATATTCCCTAACTAGCAATGTTCCCTAAATGTGTGGACTTACCTTCGTTGGTCATCTCTCCTAATCTAAGTGTAATGTGTGCAGTGTATCGTGTGTATTTTCTCCTGTTGCCACGACGCAGGAACACTTCTAACCGCCATCCGGGCTGCTCCGGCAGTGTTTTTTTATTTTAATACACATGATACACTTCACACATTACACTTAGATTAAGAAAGATGACCAACAGAGGTAAGTCCACACATTTAGGGAACATTGTTAGTTAGGAAATATTTTTTTTTACATGGATACTTTATTTTATGATTTTAGGGGTTAATGTATATTTTATATATACGGACATGTGTTTTTGTCAGTCCCGAGTTGAAATCACATTAAAATCGCACCTCTCTGGCTGCGATTTTATTTTTGGTGATTTCAAATCACACTGAAGGTGATTTGTTCAAATCGCCTTTAGTGAATATGGTGATTTTTTTTTTTCTATCTTTTACATGGCAAACATCTGGACGATTTCTATCCAGCGATGTTTGCCATGGCGTTTTTTTTTTACACAAATCACGTGATTTTGAGCTTAATTGGCAGATTGGCGATTTTTGTATGCTCAAATCACGAGATTTGACGCGATTTTGGCCAAATCGCGTTTAATGAATGACGCCCTTAATGCGGTGCAGGCCATTCTGACATAGGACGTACACTTGTATTCACCACTACTTAAAACTCACTATTAGTGGGGACATAAAACTAACATCCTAGATTGTCAATGTTGAATGACTGACAATTTTTCGATGTATATCATGTGACAATTTTTCAATGAATATCATATCATCAGTGATGAATGGAATTGACTTTAATTTTCAACAGGAAAAGATCAATGACTGCATTTAGTGAGCATCACTGTTTCACTATAGGTTTACTTTTCATGTGCTTATATGCCTTGGCCCAGTCTGCATATAGTTAAGCATAATACATTATGAACCCAATCCAGCCTTATGAAAAGGGAGTGCTTCCATTCGCTAGAATCAGAATACACCTGCTAAATACACATTCCGAGGATGAACACACAATCCCACATTCCCAGGATGAAACCAGAGTTTTTCCAGGGAGACAGGGCAGGAAGTGATTCCGATAAGCGCCCTCTGTACTATCCAGACTTCTGCACTATACCCTTTATAAGTAAGAACGGCACAGAAGGTTTCAGGTAGGGTCCACACATCGGGCCTGATCCAGAGCTACGAAATTTTCACAGAAGGTTTCAGGTAGGGTCCACACATCATGCCTGTATGAGCGAGAAGAGAAGCCACTGCACACAGAGCTCCAGCAACAGAAGTCTGGAGGGAACATATACATTTTGTCCTGGAATTAATTTTTCAATATAAATGTACCTAAGTATGTATTGTGGATCATCCAAAAGCTGCTAATACTTATTGGTCCTCTGGGTAATTCCTTTTATTGCTTTCATAATAATAATGCTTAATACATACATTTATATTTACATTTTTCTTGGGTGGGTTCCATTTTGTATGCTGTCATTTTAGCATGTAGCAGATGTATAATAAAATAATTATATGAGTCTGTTATTATCTATATGCTCTAATGACTCAGGCGGTCACATGGGTAACATATGGGCAAATTAAAATACTCTGTCTTATCATTGAATATTTCTGTCATCGGACAGGGCCTGCTGGCCTTTGCAGCACAGAATATTAAGCTAAAACTATTTGGTCCTGGTCTTTCCCACTTCCATGGTTTTATTGCTCAGTAATCTCATATAACCGCAGGGACTTCATATTGCTTCAGATTTAGAAAGGCAGAAATTACCTACTGATTCTTATGGTAGTTGTGACGACACTCCGCATAGCAACACTCTGCACCACGTTTCTCATGGGTATGACACTTTCTATCCTTGGTCCCCCATGTGGGCTTTAATATGATTAAACATTTATTATTACTGTTATTGTTTATTTATAAGGCGCCACAAGGTGTCCGCAGCACCAGACAAAATACCGTACAGGCATACAGGGTGGGATGGACAGCATAGTAGATAATAAACTACATATGAAAAAGATAATACATACAAGCGTCACAATACATTTTGTGTTATGCTGGTAAATGTCTTATATAGTCTGTGGGGCTGATACAGCGGTTCATGGTAACTGTGCCTTTGGATACAGCACATAGGGCTGGATCCAGACGTAAGTAAGTGCTTGAAATTAGTTACTCCTGGGCTAAACCATGTTGATTGCAGGGGAGTCATATGTCATCTGTTGCAAACAGTATTGGAGTTGAGAGGTGAAGTTTCCTATCCCAAGTCTAAATAACAGTGTGATAGTAAAGCTGGTCAGTATCTGTGTGCAGTAAGCAATTCAAAGATATTTCCCTGCATGCCAAGAATACAATTAACTTGACTCCCCCTGCAATCAACATGGTTTAGCCCAGGAGTAACTCATTTCAAGCACTTAAGTCTGGATCCAGCCCGTAGTATACAGTAAATGCTCAAAGGAGACCAGCTCAATGCAGATACGTGCCCATATACTTGGCACAAGAGCAGGATATTACACTGTGATGTGCACTGGAAATGGAGCTTGTGAATACTGCATGCGCTTCAGTCTTAATATGAATGTTCGAAAACAATATCAAATGATTTTAAATAAAAAATGTAAAAAATGAGTGTATTTACAATTTATTTTAAACTTACACAATGCTTGAGCAGCGATGTCATAAGATTTGTATTGGGTTTGAAGTATAAAATTGTAACTTCTGCAAGAAAACGGTCCTTTCAAAAAAGGTCTGTTCGTGGCGATGAATCACCCCCCCCCATCCAGAGTTTCAGTCCCGCTGTGCTTGGAGCTCTAACCGCAGTGGCAGCGAGGATCCAGTGTTGTGTCCCCGCTGTATCCAGACTTCCTTGTGGGTGAGAGGAGGCCACTTGTTCTGCTATAGAGACATAGGGCCTGATCCAGAGCTACGAAATTTCGCACGGCGGGCGAATGCGTACATTCGTTTTTGCGTATTTTCATGCACGCCCGACCGTGCGAAAAAAACATGCACGTCCCTAACACTCCCATAGTAAAGTACCTGCTTACGGCGGCTATACCCTACACTGGGTACTACCGTCGGCCGTACGAATTTTCGCACATAATACGCAAATCGTACGGCCTTAGCACGCCCATACTGTACAATTTAAATGGCTATCCCCGCCTCCCTGTTGTAAAACGAGCGCCCAGGCGACCGTCGTACTAAACGCACGCCCCTCGAGCGAAAAATTCGCACACCATACGACCGCTATACGCTCATGTCGTCCAGCCGACCGGAAGCTGTAATACTGGGCATGCGCAGTGCGAAATTTCGTACGAAAATACGCAAAAAACGGTCGTACGCTCGCTCGAAATCGGCCAATTTCGTAGCTCTGGATCAGGCCCATAGAGTGTGATTTAGACTTCGTAATGACAGCCAATTTGCAAAACTAAAATTCACTCATCCCTGCTACTAACCATATAGAGCACTTTTATCATATAACCTGGTTACTCCATTGTGTGATATATAGCACTTACTCTTATGTATCATTCCACAATGTCCTACAGACTGTAAGCTTGCGTGCAGGATCCACTTATACACCCAGTCTTGTCATAATAATTGTTAAAATTGTAAATTGCTATATAATATGATGGCGCCATGTAAAAACCTGTTAATAAATAAATATATTAATTTTCTCTTAAATGTTAGCATATTATGTATGTTTGTATTCATTATTATAATGGTTGCTATTTTGTAGAATTCTGCTAGCAATTATCATTGCACATATATTATTTTATATGCAGACATATCCATTTACCTGTGTAATCATTACAGCAGGTAGCATAAAAGTAAAATGTGTTGAGTGGTCTGGAGGATACATTATCTTGTTCACTGTGGTAGCAATGTTCAAGTTAGCATTCTGGCATTCAATTATGTGTACCTTAAATAGATACATGAAATGAAAACTAACACAGAGAATTAACTATTTCTGTCTCTTTGAGATTCAAAGGATTCCAGCTTTGTCTGATTTGTGTGCCCACATGTAATACAAACTAAAAGCTATTTTTCCTGTATATTTCACACTATGTAGAATGTTGGAATCACTTTATCTCCTTTAATCTACATTAAAGAAAATAAAGTCCCTGTGTACGTAGTAATGTGCAAGACCGCATTTACGCAATCTACGTAAGAAAAAGATACGTAGAGTACGTTAAAAAATGACTATGCATGCACAGTAGTAAAATCCGATAAACACCGGATGTATATGTTATACGTCCGGTACTCTGAATACGGGCCTTGGAGTGGTGTAGTAGCTGTGGGAGAGGTTTGGTACCCTCTCTTTCAGTTCCCTATATGTGAGGTCATCAGGGATTAGGACTTCTTTTCTTCATTGGCTTTGCCCCTTACTTCCTGGTGTATTTTCTTTGTGTTTTGCAAGTTATTTGGTGTTTTTACCTAATTTTTTTTTTTTGTGATGAGTAAATCGGTTGCATGTTATAGTTTTGAACAATTTGTGGGTGCTGATGATCGTTGCGCTGAGGTTGCATCACAATCCTATTCACCATCACTGTATTAAAGGATTGGCCATTGTGGGCTAGTTTGCACATGTGGATATAGTTTCTCAGAACTTGGGACATTTACCGAGGCAGATGAAAAATGCTGACTCTAGCTTGGGGTATTATGATGATGATAATGATAATAATAATAATGAGCCGGATCCAGAACTACGTCCGTCTTCCATAGACGGACGTAATTCAATGAACAATAGCTTCTGCGCATGCATCTTTTAGACCGCATATACGCAATCTACGTATCGAAACGCATGCGCAGTAGCTATTGTTCATTGAATTACGTCCGTCTATGGAAGACGGACGTAGTTCTAGATCTACCCCAATGATAATAAAAAATCAGGGCCCAGATTCTGGGCTACGTCTAACAGGGGAATTACGCATGGTGATTACGTAATTCCCCTGTTAAGAAGGTTGTGCGTATACACACAACCTTCTTATGCTGGAGTAGTGGCCGGCGTACGTAACGTACATTACGTATGCTGGCTGTTACATAAAAGGGGCTATCCCCCTTTTATATTTGCTGTATCTTAGGGTTCGGGGTGGGGGGAACTCCATTAAATTAGGGCTCGTTGCAGGGGAAGCCCCATTACGACAAGTCGTAAACGTTAAGGTTGGATTCTGGACACGTAAGTGTCCAGATTTTACTACCTTTAGCCGTGCACTTCCCGCTACAGTGTCAGCTGTATTGACCTCTGGCGCCCGTAGGTCTGGATCCGGCCCCGTGTTTGTATTGTAATAGCCCTGTCTGTTTTATTACTTCTCTTTTACCCCCATGAATTGGCTTACTTATCATTAATAAATTATAATTCGTCCCAAATGCTTGTTTCTATGGTAATTTACTAACAATTCCCTTGACAGGAGAATATAAAGTAGGAATCATTTGGTTTCTGTTATTTTCTAATTAAGTGAAGATTATTGGATGTTTTCTTGATTAATAACAAACCTTTATCATATAAGCACCACAGTTTTTTGTGCACTATTGGCTGGTAAAAAATTCTGGGAGAGATGTGTTGTTACATAGATAGTCCTAACAACTCTACTACACGCACAAGCCAAAACACGTGGTATCGGCCGTATAAAGTGAAAATCCCATCACACAGAGAGAAGATGTTATCTGAGATCCTAAACCTGTTAAACTGGGTTGTTCCGCATAGCAGACGGATATGAATATAAGTCACTGGAAAGTATACTGCTTTACTGGTGATATCAAATGATAGATAAAACTGAGGACAGTCTAGTGATTGCTGGTTAAGCGAGTGCTTGGAACACTATTCAGGTGTGTAGCGAAATCTCAAACTCTGCCAAGACAATGTATTACAAATACTAAAAAAATTAATATTGCTACTTATAAGCAAGGTTTATTTGACTTTCAAGGATCTGTCATTACTTGTCGTCCTGCCTATACTTTAGTTGCTTACAGGAAATAAAAGCAGAGTTTTCTGATAATATTCACAGTTTGCGCTTTGTCCTGCTCAGTATCACAAGTAAAATAAATAAAATGGCAGCAAAACAGAGCATAGACTTCTGCCAACACAAAGGGTAATACAAACAACAGGGGTCATTCAGAGCTGAAACTGAGAATATAACACTACAGTAATGACAAAACCCTGTTATCTCTCAGGATAACAAGAAAAACAGAACAGATTATGTTAAATGATATCACGTAATTTCACATTCAATTTGGACGTTGTTTTATTAGACTGCACAAACAGCTGATATTTTATGCAAGTTGTGTGAAGTACAAGCATGAAATATAAACTTTTGTCCCCCTATTTTGCCCTCTTCATATGGAATGTTCCAGCCTATCCTATCTGTATGTGTAATTTACCTGAGCAAAGGCTATTAATTAAAAATGGGGAGAGAGTTCCAGACTTGGCAGTCCACCAGCATTTTTATCCTGTACAATGTAATATCAAGTCACTCTAACTTGTGAGTCTGGATCGGGTTCTATGACATTGAAAGAGTAAGAAGGGCTCATTTAAAGCGAATATTTTCTGGCTCGCTGTACTTTCATGTTCTTGGAGGTGATACAGGTCAGATCTTTCAATGGGTTAGACATTTACACATTTTAGGGTGCACTTGTACCAGGAGAGAGTAATGAGCATTCTTGGACAGCATTGACACAATTAATGTGAATTCCGGAACACTGAGCATATTAGTAGTATTACCACTTGTGTCACTCTAGGTACAGGGACCACAAAACTCTCAGGAGTAATGACATCCCCAATTTACAGTGATACGTCCAGAAATCAGAGGTGACATAAAACTTGTCATGAGCAGTAGTTGCCATAGACCCCTAGACAGTGATGCAAGTTATTCCTATAAGATTGATATGTTACCTTTTATGAGCAATAGAACGCCCATGAAATTAGCTGCTTTCCTGTGTGTAGGTGGTAAGTGCACATAAAGAACCATTCTGAAGACAAAAGCACAAAGCTTTCATTATTCAGTCATCTCATTTGTGAAAACACTGCTTTAAATACCTTGGCTGAAAGTTGATTTTCCTTTACTGTCTGTTAGGGGTCTTACCTGCGAAATGCTGGCTGGTATTTCTATGTCACATCTGAGTTTTGTTGACACCAAAGTCTGGTGTAGTTTTATTAAAACAAGACCTTGTAGTCTGGAAAAAACAGCAATTAAGGACAAACTGGATAAAGGAAACAGAGATTGTTAGTATGTGAATCTTTTTTAACCACTTACCAGCCTTTGATGCAGCCTCAGTCACTCTCTATTATATCCATGCACAAGCTCTTCTATTGCCTGCTTTGGACATACTGTACTTGCTGCTAATTTCCCCAGTTGACAATTGTGACTCACAATCCTCCTGTGGTTGTGATAGTTGCTGTGACGTTAGACGTGGATCCTTACTGACTTCAGTATAGCGTGTGATGTCTCTCCAGAATGTTCTCACACACAAGTTCAAGCAAACACTTTTAACTCTTTTTGCTTTTAGCCATACTTTATTCCCTGACCTCTTTGTAAAAGTGAGCTTTTCCTTATTTGACAGAAAATCTTTCAGTTTCTAAACGAAATAATGAAGGTCACAGAGTATACTTGGGGGAGTCTATTTAGAATTCTGCAGTTTAAGCAGTTAGATGTATGAAAAAAGTAATAGGTAAGGCTGCACACATGCCAAGTTTCTATTCTTTTTTTACTCTGCTGAATTCCCATGTTCCTATGCACCTGAAGATTGAATTCATCAGATAATTCATGCAAGTCTAGCAATGGTTATGCAAGAAGAACACATCCTCGTTTGATCGCCTTGCTTCAACTCATTTGATTTTTTGCCTCCAAGACTTCTCATGTGCTGCCCCCAATTCTTTGTTTTAGTCATTTTCTCTTGTTCTGTTTGTTCTTAGTTTTATGTTTGTTATGCATTTAATACTTTTGAACTCTGTTTTAATTAACACACTGCAGAAATTGCGTTCTAAGTTATGCAGAGAAAAATGATACAAAAATAGTAATTCACCAATAACAATTTATACAACAATATGAATTTGTGGCCAACTTAGCCCAAAGTTATTGTACTCCAATTTCTCCTTAAACGTTGCCATGTTGGTTTACTTCCACTTTAGGAAACAGGGGCTAATTTTTTTTCTAAATTTCATTATGATGTCCCTAAAATTAACTTTTATTTACGCAATGAAAAATTACCAAACTTGTCACACACTGCAATGTATCATCTGAAAATAATTGAATGAATTCTATTATTTTCAATTAGTCTTTTGACATTTCACATTTTATACAGGAAGCAGAATAGAAGCACATTAATAATCGTCCAGTACATTTATTGACATGTAATCAGCTGCTTTGGTCATTTCTATTATCTAGAAATCAATACACCAATACAGTTGTTACAGAAAATCAATGTCTATCTGCAGCTATGGCATGTGACTGTCAGGAATTACTTGGAAATACAAAATGACTTTTCTTGGACTTTGTTTTCAACAATATGTTTTGGTACATTATTAAGAAACCAAGTTACCAATTATCTCAGAAACAACAGCTTAATGCACCATCTTAAACACTTGCTGTTCATAGCCCAGAGTCCACATTTATAAAGAACTAAAATACATTTTATAAAATTATTCAGACGTTACATGTTTTTTTTTTATTAAGATTAATTCACGACTAAATGCAAATATGTTGCATGAAGTTGAAACACATAGGTCATTTTACATTTTATCATTCTGTTTTGGTTTTAAGCCATGTTTTTATATGGTAATGTGCCTTTTTTTTTTTTTACATATATCTCAAATATGTCATATAAAGGGCCTAATGTAGAGTAGGGTTAATTGTATGCAATTCTTTTTTCTCTTAAGCATTGTGCACGTCCAGAAAACGTAAATGTGTACAATTTGGACATTTGTTACTTTATGCTCTAAGGGTGGTAAAAATGTGTTAAAAATCAAGCACAAAACTTCTAAGCATATTAACTTACACCTGCCTGGCCTTAATACAAGTATGTAACAGACAAACAAACATCTCGTCATCACACATTAATTTTGTGTCTGTTGCAAAATCCTACTTTTCTGAAAATAAAATATGAACAGCTCGTTATCACGCCTAAAGTGGTTTAAAGGTATTGCAGCAGACTTCCCCTCTGTACCCCCTTTAAGACTGGTTGCATTCCCTGCATAGAATGAGGGATTTCCAAAATAGGGACATCCGAAAGTTCCGGATGTCCCTATTTCGAATACCCCTCCATTTTAGAGATTTTAATGAGTCCAGGACTTCCGGCATTTTCAGTGTTAATGATAAAAATGTTGCCATTAAAATTGAAACGCCGGAAGCCCTGAATTCCTAGCACTTTAATAACTCCAAGTACCGCTTGTGTGTGTGCGTGCGTGCGTGTGCGTGTCCCTCAGACCTCTAATGTACCCCACCATACAATTTTCAGTTAGACGTGATATTCCTCTATCAAAAGAGGAGCATATAATTTGGTAATTAAATAAAATAGTGTTATATTATGTCCAAATCTTGGCATTGAAGCAGGGAAGCAACAGATCATAGTTATCACTTATAAATGGTGAGTTTGGAACAGCATAGAGCACTTTACCATTTCATTTAATTACCAATAATAATATACACCTCTTTGGCTAAAAATACTCCTTAAAAATGCAATGATGAGTATCTTTACTGTGGCAAAAAAAACATGTAGCACAATCACTGTATGTGTATATGTGTGTGTGTGTATAATGACTACAGCATGCCTACACATTGCAGGCATGCAGAATTTAATTGCCAAGTGCAGTAAATGTGAGTTTTCAGGTATAAACTGAATGCAGATAAAACACTGCTTCATGATTACTGGTCTCTCCCCATATATTCCCTATAAGTAACCATGAAATCTTTGTATACATTTACAGATAATGGAAAAAGCTTAGGGTTTGCTTTATTTTAGGGTTTTGTACTGACCTATTTCTGATTTAATATTCAATGACATTTTTTTTAAGATGTCATTGCAATAAGCTTTAATAATATTTAAATAAAACATAAAAAATGAGGATGAAAGCGCTAGTAATAATAATGGACTCCTTGAAACCAAACGATGTATAAAATATTTATTAAACAATAACAAAAGCACACATAAAGACTGCAATTGAATATCTAAATGGTTAATCCCCTTGTTGCTTTTAGAGATATATGTTACACATCTACAGCCTGACATAGGGCTGGATACAGACTTAAGTAAGTGCTTGACATTAGTTACTCCTGGGCTAAACCATGTTGATTGCAGGGGAGTCATATTTCATCTGTTGCAAACAGTATTAGAGTTGAGAAGTGATGTTTCCTCTCCCAAGTCTAAATAAAAGTGGACCGTATTCAGACTCCCGTACGCTTTCCATGCGTGCGGGTACCTGTAATTACGCGAGCGAGAGGGGAGTGCACACCCCCTGTCACTCCCCTCTCGCGTGCGGGCTTTATGGCATAAGCCTGCTTTAACTGCGGCATGCGGATCAGCGGTCGTACCGCTACAGTGTGGGAGCCACCTCCCACACTGTATACTTTATATGCTTCCCCCTGCCCGCTTTAGCGCACGGAAGGGAAGCACAGCCCATTTCCAGCGCCCTCCAGTTAAGTGCGTAAATCACCTGACGTTATTAAATCTGAATCTGGTCCAATGTGATAGTAAAGCTGGTCAGTATCTGTGTGCAGTAAGCATTTCAAAGATATATCCCTGCATGCAAAGAATACAATTAACTTGACTCCCCCTGCAATCAACATGGTTTAGCCCAGGAGTAACTAATTTCAAGAACTTACTTAAGTCTGGATCCAGCCCCTGGCCTTTAACTGGAATTTGGACATGGTAACTGGTTCTGTACTAAAAAGAATGGAGTGGTTTTGAGTCTGTTTAACTCGTAACTATACTGCTATGCCTAAAAGATCACCTAATAATGATAGGGTCCAATGAACTGCACATAATTCACATTTTCAGCACTGCTGTTAGTTCAGTACTCTGTGGTGTACTAAAATGCTACAGAAATTGCTTTAGCTTGCCAGCAGTATATTATGTAAAATATCCTCTCGCAGTATGATACCAGTCTCATCATGTCTACCAGATAATCACAGATATAATTAATTACTTGTAATTATGACAAAGTGTGAGCTTGTCAAAGCATTGTGTCAGATCTCTGTACATATAAGAAAAATCTGGGGCTGATCCAGAATTTGAGAATAAGGGCAAAACAGGTGCAAGTATGCAGCTCGGCTAAACCAGGGCTGCCAACTATCACGGAATATCTGGAAGACTCCCAAAATGGAACTTGAGGACACAATTTATGTCATCAAAATCCTCACGCATCCCTAGTAATACAAAAAAAGACATTGATGGTCAGGGGGAGGGGCTTTAAGCACAATTTGCATATTGCGTCATCAGGCCCCACCCCCTTACCCGCATCTATGTCTTCCCTCTGGGATCTCTCAGAGGGAAGGGAAGCAATGAAAAGTATGTAACCCTGGGCTAAAACATTTTGCAGTGCAAGGGGTTCTATTTAATTTAAATTATTTTGCCTGCAGGGAAAATACTTAAGTTTTAAGACTTAGGGTTTGGCTGCGGGGGGGACTTAGGGTTTGGCTGCGGAGAATTAAGAATGGAAATAGGAATTAAGAATGGAAATATATTCACCATTATAGCAAATTCATAGCTAACTTAGAAACAACTATCTTAATGGCAATTACTAAGGCAGCAAAATCAAGTTCTTTATTCTTACCACTTAGTCCTGAAAATTCTGCAATATAAATATTCTCTCCGACAGACTGGTGCCAACCTATTTCAAGGGTGTGTTAAGAATTTTGTAAGCCTGTATACAAGAGTAGCCCTCCATCAGCCTAAACGCATGCTCCCATGCTACTTGCACTTGCTTTTGGTATCCGTGGCACTGAACGACTAGGCATAGGCACATTCCCGGCTGTCACTGAAGTAATCTACGTTTTTTTCTACTTGCCTGTTTTTTACACCTTTGATAGCCTGCTGGTGTGGCTGATGGCTTAATGTCAGTTGCTGCTTACCAGTCCCAGGAATGCTGAGATCCTGTTTGGACATGGTATAGGTATTATACAGCTCACTGGAACGACGAGCAGCAGGGAAACTACACTATAACTGCAGCTCATTTAACAATCCCGTTACCTGTGTTATCTATGAGAAACAGCAATGGAAGGATGTCATATCTTCACAAAGGCACTATATGGTCATACCACTAGATGGTTTATGCACCACTGAACCTATCAATGAAAATGATAACCATGTCTCCCAATAGAACTGACTGAAGGATTGTCAGCCTTGGATTTAGCAATATTATAAACAACAGTCTGCATCACTTTGTCCTCGCATGTGAATGACCATATTGCAGGGTTGCCGACTTTTCAAGGCTTCCCTCCGGGATCTCCCAGAAAGAAGCCATTGATGACTGCAAGGGGCAGGCTTAATTACGTGATTTATGCAAATTGTGTCATTAAGTCCTGTACCTGTCTTTCACTGGACCGGATCCAGACCCGAAATTACGCGAGACAGAGGGGAGTGCACACCCCCTGTCACTCCCCTCTGTCTTGCGGGCTTTATATGCACCACTGAACCTATCAATGAAAATGATAACCATGTCTCCCAATAGAACTGACTGAAGGATTGTCAGCCTTGGATTTAGCAATATTATAAACAACAGAGTCTGCATCACTTTGTCCTCACATGTGAATGACCATATTGCAGGGTTGCCGACTTTTTAAGGCTTCCCTCCGGGATCTCCCAGAGGGAAGCCATTGATGCCTGCAAGGGGCGGGGCTTAATGATGTGATTTATGCAAATCGTGTCATTAAGTCCTGTACCTGTCTATCACTATTGTGATCTCTAGTGTTCTAGGGGATGGGCAGGGCTTGAGTACATCATCAAGTCCCGCCCATTCCTAGTAACTCTAGGGATTACAATAGAGTTTAGAAGGGGGTCGGAACTTGCCGGGTCTCCTGGGATACCGGGAGAATTGCCCAAATTTCGTGAGTAGAGTCGGCAACCCTGCCATATTGAGCGTACTCAGTTTTGGTGGTATTGTCAGATGTATGGATATTGTTTTGCATTGATGTCTTGTTGTCATGTAGAAGCCCAGAATTGTTATTGAATGAATGTGAAATTTCCTAATTAGTCTGTATATATCCTGTATAACAGTGTGGTTTCATGTTCATAGTATAACCCGATGACTATGATATAGCAGGTTCTTCCCAAGCTGTTATTACACTTGTACTTCTCCTTCTCTGTCTCTTCTGTCAATCATCTGTCATTCTGCACTGTTGTCACTGAATATTGAAGCTTTATAATTACAACATTTACATGTAAGTATATACACACACAGACATGAAGTATGTTACTCTGACACATTCTGTTGTTTAACTGACGTGTTTTCTTGGATGGTGATGTAACCTATTTCTGTTTTCCTTCCATGTAGCCCCTCCATTGATGGTTTTGGCAGACTGCAATGAGACTGTGTATGCTTACCTTCTGAATGAGTACTGCCTGCACCAGTTTACACTGGAGATGGAAGCATTAGGAGTGGGCCTGTGGTGTGACTGGGAGGCAACAGTGAAGTAAGTGCACCTCAGGATGCCCATTTCATGCTTCTCTTCCTCATAGACCCCTAGATTACTATATGTGACAGGGCCACTCTCAATGACTTTTTGTGTAAAGCTTTTAGTGGGCAATTTAACAGGCTAGATTCATTGATATATTGTAGAGCAGGCGTGGCCAGCCTGTGGCTCTTCAGGTGTTGTGAAACTACGAGTCCCAGCATGCTTTACCTGCGCAGGCATAGCTGATACCTGACAAAGCATTCCAGGATTGGCAGATTGGCCAGACACGCTGTAGAGAGCAACAAAATGCTTTTACTGAGGAAATACTGGAAATAATGTTCTGTGATTTTACATATGACAAACATTAGGATATTAGATAGCAGGTATAGTTTATATACCTACTCCACATTATATAGATCCCACTCCATTATTGCTATTTATTCCTTTATTTAAATAAAATAATAATTGAAAGAAAAGAAAAGAATCCCTTATCATGTAGTTTCACTTTTTTTTTTTTTTTTTACTTTTCCCAACTTTGGATGTTATCATAAAATGACAACTAATCCCTAATGTACAACACTTCTTTTTAATAATATTGGGCCTGATTCAGATATCTGTGTGACTTCTGTGCGCATGAAGATCTGTAAGTCCACATGCAAGAGGGGAGTGTGCAGACCCCTGTCACTCCCCTTTCTCATGCGGAGTTCTGGACACTTACATATCCAGAACCCTGCCTTAACTTCTCTACATGGATCTGCATCCACATGGACGTTCCCTGCCCCTTCATTACCATGGCTATACCCATAGCCACTAACAGGAATTCTAGGCCCGCTACAGAAACTCCCCCCCCCCCAGTTGATTATTATAGAACAAATCTGCACCACTGCGAAGCGGTGGTTCACCGTTAAAGGGGTTTTAACCATTGGGGGTGTGGCTGTGCCTCCTTAGGTGTGTGCCTGGGAGGTTTAAATAGTGATGACTATTATTGATGACTAGACGTCTGTATACTAGAAAGGTGTTTGCAAGAAAGACAAACTATTAAAGTGCAGTTTATGAACAGTATGCATTAATAACATTAAGTAAGCAAAAACAAGGAGACTGGAAAAAAATAAAGTAAAAAAAAGTTATCAACAAAAAGACTAATAATTTTTTTAAAAAAAGGGAATCGGCACCAGTGCAGGCCTGGGCCCGGTAATGAATACCCCTCCCCCCTATCTTGGTGACCCTGGGCTGGATCCAGATACGTCCGCCAGATGCCAAAAATAGCTACTGCGCATGCGTAGTAACTAATGTACGTAATCTACGTATCGTTTCGTTACGTAGATTGCGTATATGCGGTCTTAAAGACAGCATATAGGTGCAGTAGCTATTTTCGGCATCTGACGGACGTATTATGGGTGACGTTGTTCTGGATACAGCCCCCTGCCTATACCTGTCTGTCTGGCAGGGATTGGGCACATGGAAGTGAAGGGACAGCTCCTTCCACAGAACTTTTTCTGTATTTAACTAAGTTCTGGGTAGAAGGAGTCACCACTCAACATGCATACGCCAGATGTTGTCACTGGACTTACACAAGAGACTTGCGTAATTCCCCTTATTTACTTAAATCTAAAGCAGGGCCATTGTTATTGTTATTGTTCTTTTATATTAATATTTATTAAGCGGTAGGCCAGGTAACGTGTCTGTATGAATGGAATGTGCGTCCTACAGAACCCCTTGGGTTACCATTATTCTGCCTTAAAACTGATGAGTTTTACTTTATTTTGTGTTTACAATTAATATAGAGACAGGAAACAATAGAATTTTCTCTATACTAGCAGATATATTAGAATCATAATAGCAAATAGTGTTAACTGTCCCCATAAGATAATGGGAGTTTATGGTAAACGTTGCAAATCCAGTTTTGTGTGGCTATTCTTACTATAATACATTTGACTGGATCAAGTGAAGGGTGAGTGAAGAGTGTAAACTAGGAGATTGCTTTAAGTGCACGACAGCAGACAGCAAGATCTGGCCCTGATTAAACAGACACCAAGTAGAGCAAAGGCATCGCTGTACTGTTATGCTTTTGATGAATACAAATACATCACTTCTAAAATACATGATCTATGAATTACATACACTAATGAAATAACATCAGGACAACATCAGGATCTTTGGTTGGTAAAGCAAAAAGATTAACAGTTTAAATATGTGAAATGGGTAAATTTTTGTTTTTTTTAACGTGTTATATTAGTTGCTATAAACTCTGTGTACAGCACTGTACAACATGGTGACCACAGCACAATATAAACTAAACAATCACAATAAGATATTATGTTTCTATAGTAACTGGATACAATGAGGTTGATACCTCATCTCCTTGGAGATAAGAGTTTTTGCAAGTCTTAAATTATAAATGGACACAGATGAGAAAAACCTTAAGTAAAGGTTTTATTTCTCATTAAACCCATGAAATACACTTCATCTGAAGGTTATCTTGTATTTTATCAGTCTAAATTTTGCAAATACAAATGATAGTTTTTTGGGTCTAAAAATGCTCTTTAGAATGATATATTTTACCTTTTCTGAGCAAAGAAATTATTTAATATTATGAATACTGGCGGCATATAACCTTCCCAGATATTATTGTAATGAAAGGCTTAAGGATAAAGGTTATAGGAAATCTATTGGTCCGTTGTCCGTTGTAATGAAAACATGTGACCTGCTTGTAGAATGTTATTAGTTTGTAGATGGTCAGTGCTATTACATTGATTATTGCTCACTAAAGGTCAATAATATGATGTGTAGTTTATGATTATGCTGTGGTTATTGATTTGTGCAGTATTAACGAAGAATCACAGGCTTTTACATTGAGAAAGCTTCATAGAATTTCTGTTCATTTGGACAATAAATAAAGCATGAACATTAGTAAAGTTTTGTCCCAAGTTGCCAACAAATCCTATGCTTTTGCAGAATATGATAGAGGACTGAACAAGCTTTGATTAGGTAAACGGTAATAGCCTGGCCAGGACTACACATGTAACTGTGCTTTAATAAGAGGGGTATGGAGCCAGGGCTAATGTTAAATCCATTTATTGTCTTCTAACTGAACATCTTAAAGGGTCCGGATTCACAGTCACGTAGTTTTCATCTTACGTACGTTGTTTTAAGAACTGAGCTACTACGTATGCATTATTTACGCTATCTACGTACAGAAATGGTACGCAGAGAGAGTGTAAGTAAGCTACTACGCATGTGTAGTAGCTCAATTCTTAAATCAACGTACGTAAGACGAAAACTACGTATCTGTGAATCCGGACCCTTATCACCAGCTTTTTCTAAATAACAGTCCACAATCTTTATCCAAAAATCTCAATCCAGACAAATGTAACCCAACTCTAGCCAAGTAAATCATTCCTTATTCTATTCATTCTATACCTCCCCTATTCACACAGCCTCTTCTCATCATCACACCTAACAAATCTGAACTGACATCAAGTTCATCTCTGACGTAACGCATCTGACTTTATGACAGCTGGCTGGGTCACCCACAGGGTATGGGAAGAGTCTTAGTTAGCAGACTGCAATGCATGCACCTGTGCAGTGACATCAGTGTACAGTGGCTACAGCCGTTCATATATAGTGGGGAAATTAGAAAAATGACAAGTGCTTATACTATAGTTACTGTAAAGCAGAAGCATCATTTTTATGAATGAAATTTGACAAATTGGTAACAAAACCAATTCAAATAATAAAAAAAATATGTGCTCAGACCTTACTAAGCAGTCTATATAAACAGATATGTGGTGGGACTGCAGCTGTTCAATGTCCCCACAATTTGTAGTACAGAAAACACAAATTAAACAAATAAATTTCCTGTGGGTGACCGAGTATGACTTAAGTAATATTTTAAGAGAAAAAAGTTCCTTTTTGGCTGTCTCGATTTCGAATGGCAGTTTATTTATTTTATTATTCTTTATGAATGGGTGAGTATGCGATCGCCATACTCACCTATTCATTTTTGAAAGCGCTGCCGCCGGACCACCAGAGAGATGAGTAACCTCTCCGGGGACTTCTAGGCTTAGGGGGTGGGTTAGGGTTAGGCTTTGGGGAAGGGAGGGTTAGGGTAGGACCATGGAAGGGGGGGGTTTGGTTCAGGCTGCGTGGAAGGGAAACTTGGTTTTAGGCTGCGGAGAAGGATGGGTTAGGGTCAGGCTGTAGGGAAGGGATGGTCCGAGTTAGGATAGTAGAAGAGGAGGGTTAGGGTAAGGATTAGGGAGAGGGTTAGGGACAGAATCCTTACTTACTTACCTTTCTTAGTTCCGTGTTCGGTACTCAGTGCCCCAGAGATTGATTGCTATCCTCTTCAAGGCAGAAGCAGCCCTACATAAGGTCAGTATACCTTACATCAACATTACCTTGTCCCTCAGTCTGCTCTGTCCTCTCTGATCTGTCTGTGTTCTGTACTCTGCTCCTGCTTAGGCTTACAGTTACTGTAATGTAGAGTACAGCACATTAAAATATTCTAACCGACAGTTGTGGACATAGCAACAAGCTCAGATAAAGTAAGGTTGATATGCTGAACGTGTGGGCCATTTAGTGCCGACAGGAAAACTCTTAACCTTATAACTAACAGCGTTCCATAAAAAAAACCCTTGTTTTTATAGTACTGCTCCTTTTCCTAGGGCCAATTAGGTGATTACCTGGTGCAGAGCCCTTAGTGTTCTGACCCTGCTTATTGGGTATATAAAGGACTCTTAACACAGTGGGTCATTTTAAATAATTTGTATCTCTACTTCTATAATATAGTATAGATTTTAATCATTTAATAGCTATCGTTATTACTAGAATCAACTAGAACAATTATAGGCAAGTAAATATAATTTCCTCCTTACCCCTTTTATCCTCACATTTATCAACAGGTTCAAATATAACAAGGCTGCACATAAAGGGAAAAAAGCTCATTTGTTTCCATAACTGTAGGCTGTGAGCTATTCTTTAAGGAAGAAGAAAACACACATTTACACGATTTTAAGTGGTTTCCAAGCTTCTTTGGACCTTTAATAGTGCGCGTCATGTTAATTATCCTGTCATTTAGAATGTATTCTTATCAGTGCATAAGACTTCTGCATCCTATTTAAGGGTTCAATGTACTTCTATCCTCTATGGTTCATTCAGCAGCATAAAGCCTCCCTCAGGAAGTTTAGGGGGTTAGAGGAAACCGCTGAACCCCCAGGGTGAAGGACTCAGTCTGTCATCCAGTGGCAAGGGAGTATATGTCTCCTGCAGCCTCAATTCCCACACTACAACAATACATTTCAGTGACCTCTCTCTTGGAGAGTGTTGACATCATTACAACATAAATCCACAGTGCTTTAGGAAAGGCTGTCTATTGCTGCACTGGCACTATCTATAATCCCACATTAACCCTAGTCAAGCGAAATACATTACAATAAATTCCCTTTTTGCCCTATGATCATGTGAGTTGGGGGCTCTCCAATTGCTTCCAGCTGTTTTTCATACTGATTACAACAGTCTGGCAATGACAGGAGGCTGCTCTCAGCAACCGGCAGCTCTGTTCCACTCCTGATATGTAGACACAATCTGCTAAAGTCCAAAAGTGGTTTATGCATAAAGGATTAACAGCTCTGACTGAACATACCACAAGATGATGTTTAATAACATAATCTTAATATCGCAGTTTATAGAGAAGTCTAATTTAGTTTAGTTTATCCAGATGAACATGGAAATTACTAAATGGTAACATGATACATTTCCTCTAAGGGTCAATTTACTCATCTCATTTTTCTTTTTTCTGACCTTATCTAATCAGTTTATTGTGGTTGAGGAATCACTGGCGATACTTACGTCTGCAAAATTAAGTGATCGCTCAAGACGCCACAAGGATTAAGCCTGTACATTAGCAGGACCTATAAGTAATAGAAAAAAAAATTTTTATTGCAGTTTTTGACTCTTTCTACAGTACAGTGCTATGTGCCCCTATCTAGATTATGATCTAGCATAAACTTGGTTTTCTACATTATGCCTTTAGTAAGTCCTGTACTGCCTCTAAAGCCTAAGACCAGTGCGTAAAAATAGCTCTTATGAGACATATATAATAAAGACACTGGATAGCTGGTACAAAGAGGTGCAACGAGGATTATGACGGCTGTCTGAATTGACCTTTCCAGGTCATACAGTATAAATATTATATAAAGTCATTGGCATTTATTCACATTGCTAATTATCATTTACACAACTGTAGGAAACGGAATTTCTTATTGAATTTTCACGACTTTATTACAAAGTCTAAATATCTGCTAATACCTATTGACAGGGTCAGATTTAGGTGTAAAACATGAATGTGCTCACTATTATGGTGCATGCTTGCTGAGATCACCAGATCACCGGGACTTCATGATGAAGCTCACAGTCAGGAGTTCCATCAGGTCACCTGTGTGATAAAGGGGTAGCAACAGGTTTACCCCTTGTAGCCTCTGTTTCATGACCTGGCATCTTCCAGCAAGGGACCCCCCTAGGATGGTGCCAAAAGGAAAATCTATCAATGACTATTTACATTATCAAGTTATATCTCTGTTATCATTGTCCAATCCTCTTCAGATCCAACTCCAGACCAAACTGTTTACACAATCCTACAGCAGACTAAGGTCACAGATCAAACACCAAATTCATGAGACGCATTTGTCCAATGTTACAGCAGACCGCCAATCTGCATCTGCTGAAACAATGTGCTCAAATGATCGCCTCTTAATAATACACACTCTTCGCCAAAGGCAGTGCAGTATGACATCAGAATTGGGAGAAGAATTGGACAAGGCAATGGTGGGATTGTACACCGTTGTAAATTGTTCAGGTGATTGGAGGTCAGATTTCCTGATTTTATAAGCAGGATTAAAAAATCATTTGACCCGACCAAGTGTCAAAGGTTGGATATAATAAGCGATTGTGTGTGTAATGTCTGAGGTGAGCAATATGCTGGTTCATTCAGGTAGTTAAGGGCTGACATTAATATTATATTAATATAACCAGATGTATCAACGACAAGCTTAATCTGCATCATTCTCAAAAACACGAAAAGGCTTTATAAGATTATTCGTCTTAAACCTGTAGCATATACCCTTTATAAATGTTCCACTTCCAGATTATGCTTTACACCAGAATGAAAATATTCTTGCCATGATATAGAGCTACATCTGTTCCTATATTAGTCTCCTTCACCAGTTCAACTTTCCTCTAATAGCTGCTGTGAATGATAGCTCATTGCTATCTAACTCACAATCTTTAGCAGCTTATTGTGCTCTATGTACTGTTTGCTGATAAGACTTTCCATGATTTTTCTTTTGTTTGCAAAGTAATTAAGAATCTTAATTAGAAAAAGCGATAAGGCAGAAGTTGCTGATAAGCAAAGAGCATTTCACAATATACAGTATTAGATTTGATGTCTTCAATAGAGAAAATAAGTGTGCCAGATACAATATTTACTCCCTATCCAGCCTGGAATATGGTGCTAAACACACGAACAGATTAAATAGCAGAAGAAAAGAGATTTCACTAGGGATGTAAGCTGATCAACAAGAATCTATCTTCTAGAACCTTTCTGGTTTTGAATGTTCATAAAATATGCACATAAATATGACCAAGTAGTGATCAACCAGCATATATAAAAAATGTATTTAAATGTGGCCAGTAATGCAGCAAGGAATGCTCTGTACTCCTTGATGAAGGTATACCACTCATACCGAAACAGCTGTCAGGGGATGGTTGTTATATGACCTATGCTGTATTTTTCCAACCTGAGCAGACCAAGCTATATTTGGATGAGTACCATGACTTATTGTCATTATTGTATCTATGCTTATGTGCAGCCTGGACACAGAGAAGGCCTTGCCTACTACTGCTAAAAGCACTCTGCGAGGCGGAGCAGGCAATTTCTATGTTCAGTGGCTGCATATATATCATACTTAGTCTGAGTACCGCAGAGTAGGCAGGAAATCAGAGGACTTCATTTGGTAAGTGAGGAGGATTGTGGAGGGTGTGTGTGTCATTTTATTTTTAAAGGAGGCTCTCTAACTATAGCTTCTTAAAAAATATTTAGGAGCAATAGATAAGACAGACAGACATCCTAATTTTTTGTCCTATAAAAATTTGTTGAGCCTAGTGATAAGCCACCTACAGTTTCAAGGCTTTGCAGCTATAGGTGGATCTAACGCTAAGCAGAGACAGTATTGGATCATATATCATGTATGTTTTTAAACTGAAAGGTAACTCACCTAAAGGCACCACGTAATGCCACCAAAATGCTTTCTGTGGACCAACTACCCCTGGCAAGTAGTTTCCATACTGGCCATACACTGGAGCGATTATAAGCCCGATGATCCAATATCCGGTGATAGGGCAAATAATCGCTCTGGTTAGTGGACAAGATCAATTTATAAAACGACAGATAAACGCACCAGTAACGCTCTGGTACGATTATGTAGTCTTTTGCCGTGTTTGATTTAAATTGGGCACTAGAGGTATATGGTGACAATAACGGGACATTTCCCTGGTGGGAAATTGTCACTTTTATCGGGACACCCCCTGCTGGGATCGATAATCCATGCAGTGTACGGCCACCTTTACACATGAAGGTGGCTGCACAAATCAACTTATTGATGCATAAAAGACAGGGTAATCTGAACAGATACAAAGGAAAAAGTGCCCCAACACTGGTAAGAGTTAGCAGCACCTCAGACAAAAAGCCTTGATAGTGGCTGGTGGATTATCATATATTGGTTTCTGCATTATATTTGACAGATAGAATGGCAGTTTTTTTTTTTTGTATGGTAGAGATGATCCATTATTGAACTGAGTTCTATGGATGAGATTTTGCCTACTAATCTGAGGGCAGCAGTTTAGGTTTAGAGAATGCCATTCCCCTTTCTGTGCTATGCATCCCGTATGGTGCAGCTTTATCCAGCTTGCCTAGAACGGTGGAGGACATTAAGAAAAATAAAAATGAAGTGTAATCTTGAATTCAAGTGAGGCTGTAACAGTTTTGCCAGTTTAGCCAACCACTCACCTGGTAACAAGTACAATGACATGCAACACATTTTAATGTTAATTCTTCTTAGACTGGAGTTTGCTGAACAAAGGTGGACTAAAGCTAGCCATACACTAGAGCGATTATCGGCTGATCGGGCAAATGTTAGCTCTAGTGTATGGTCCAGATCAATTTTTGAAACATCCAATAAATGCACCAGAAATGCTCTGTATGATTATTTGATCTTTTGACATGTTTTGACATGTTTGTATTCTTCAAAGCTGCTGCTGCTTTATATCTATGCGCAAAGCTGCTCTGACAGCTGTGACGGTATAGTTTAAAGCTGTCAGAGCAGCACAGTACATAGATATACAGCAGCGGCTATTGCAGGAGTAGTACAGACAGTGATCAGCCGAAAACATGCTGTGTGAAGTGTGGCTTCAGCTGATTCTTATCTGTATTACTGCCTGCAATAACCACTGCTGTTATATCTATGTGCTATGCTGCTCTGACAGCTTGGTTGGTATCAAATCGGTCAGAGCAGCATAGCACTAGCCCTGGCCCCCCTCTTCTGCTAGGAAAATCGGTCCCAGCAGAGGAGGTGTATGGTGCCGGTAACGGGACATTTCCCTAGCAGGAAATCGTCCTGTTTATCATCCCACCCCCTGCTGGGGCCAATAATCTCCTAGTGTATGCCCAGCTTTAGCCTGGAGTTTAAGACCTGTTGACCTGCATCCCTTGATAGAATTTGTAGTCTGCATTATCATATGTAAATGCTCCAGCTGTGTAATTAATTTATTTGTGTTAATATGTATCACTGTGTTTCCAGTGCACATCTGATTCATTCTTTTTTTATTTCCTTTTTTTAGCATGTATACCGATGTCACTAATTGTACCCATCTGCTGGCTGATTATCAGGACTGTTTTTGGCCCAACCAACTGGTGGATAATTTCTTCACAAAAATTCATAAAACATATTTCAAGGACTGTGCCCTAACTGGCAGGCTCCCGACTGACCCACCCTTCACCATCCTTTGTTCCTTCATCTTTTTTCCGGTACTCATGACTCTCCTTATGACAGCTTTGGTTGTGTGGAGGAGCAAGCGCAGTGAAGGAATTGTTTGACAGCAACAATATCGAAATCCTCTGTCAAGTACCTTTTATGTGCAGGCTTATGGATGAAAGGTAATTGGATTTTTCTGTGTCTACATACTCTTTAGTGTGCTAGCATTCAGAATCAAGCAAACAATAAGCCTTTCAGTATTATCAAAGATGGCTGCCTTTACCTCCATCAGAGATATTTGTCATAGACTGGATCTTAACAAAGAGCCAAGGGCACACTGGATATGGCTATCATTGTGAAAGCGGCACATACAACTACAGGTTAGACGTTAGGGGAAAAAAGATTGTGCTTTTTCAAACCAAATGACTTAAAAGACCTGAAATAGCTACTATTTGAACAGTCATTTAACTTGTAGGTCTGCCAATGAAAAATTTTGTTTATGTTTATGTTTAAAAAGATACTTCAAGCCCAAAATGAAAAGCCAGATAAACTATAATAAGCACAACCCAGTACCAGAAGGTCACACACTTGGGTCAGAGGCGGCCCTAGGCACAGGCCATATAATTGGGCCCCACGGCTCAAGGGCACCCACATAAAAATGAAGGCTCCCATCTCCAAAACCGGGACAGTGGTCAGCTCTGCAGGGGAACGTCCTGCTTAAAATGCACTCTCCCCACTATTAGGCATACATAAGCTCTGTCACAGAAGATCCGTGCACACAATATAATGGCACTTGCTGCGCTTCTGAAAGAGAGATACAGAGGCCCTGTGACAGATGCCCAGTTTGAATAATAGCATGATTTTTATTTTACTTTCTTTAAATCAAACAAAACAGGAACCCTACAGCGGTAACATACATTCAGTGAACTAAATGATTGTTATTTTGTTATGTTACTTTGGTTTTTTTTATGTGGGTTTTTTCTCTCATACAGACCTACTGTAATACATATTTTACACCAATTCTACACAAATTTTTTATTGTGTAAAGTATTAAAATAAATTTAAAAAAAAGTACAGTTTATCTTCGTAATTAGTAAAAGAAAATTATTTATTATATTTTAAATGTTAGGTCTATTATGAGAGAGAGAGAGAGAATCAAACATATATGCAATATGGATGACGGGCCCCTTCCAATCTTCTCTGCCTAGGCATTTACTGGATATAATTTGCATGCAAGTTGTCATACTTACTTCAGCATGTAACCGATGGCAGCTTATGGCCAAAGAACACATAGAAAAAGTTCTCTGCAAGAAGGGCCAAATGGATAGGAGTGAGGAATTCTAAGCAGTTGTCCTCTGTTAACCCAATATACTATACAGATAGGAAACCTTTTGTCCACTGACTTACATGCTGCCAGTAGGACCATGCAAGAGCATGTTGAGCACAGAGGACATCTGAAAAACCATCAAATAAGTCTACACATCAGAACCTCAGGAAACATGGTTTTAATTATAAAGTGAACCTAAAACTGAAAATACCTACAGTAGTTGAGCAGAGCCTGGCTCAGAACTGGTCAGAATTATTACATATGACTGCAGTTTTTGTCCTTGGGAAGACTTATTTCTCTAAACCAGTCTGCTGTCGTGTTCATTAACTACAAACGTGACAGCTGAGAGTGTGGTTATTAATGGTGTAGAGAAAATGTGGCTCATCTTTTTCGGGCAAGAAAACAAAGAAGTTTATAACCTGCAAAAAGACAAAGCCGTTAAAACTGTATATTTTATTTTATGTGTAACAATAGTTTTTAGTGATGCAAAGATGTAATCTATTTTGTATAGTTGAAAGATTGCTAAGATATCTATTTTTATTGTTCATGTTTCCTTGGAATAAATGTATTTATATAGCTTCATTCCAATTGTTACTTCTTGTCATTAACATTTCATATAAACACCACCCCTAAATTCAGCAGTTCATCAACGTGTGTGTGTATCTA
>WWET01000798.1:162381-206511 GCA_011038615.1 Limnodynastes dumerilii | reverse complement strand
GAATTCTTAAGCATGTTTTTTTGTTTTTTTTTTTGTTAAATATAATGCCATAACTGGTTAGGGGGAGAGAGGTCTAACGTGTACAGGGATTGCTAAGCTTTTCATAGTTCACATCCTCTCATTTATCAAAATTAGGCTCCAACTCTCAGTTGTTGGATAACAAACAAATGAGTTTAAGAAGAAATTATCTGTGGTATACGACAAAAAAAAACCCAAAATATCCATAAAAAATATATATATTATTTTATAGGGGCACTTTTTAGTTACAATAAAGGGTAATTTTTATATATGCTACACACAAAATTTTCTGTTTAATCTATTTAAAAAATAAATAAATAAACTTAAATTTTAAGGACTTAATATCGCTTCTAAATGGCAATGTCTGAAAACAATGGCCCGTATTCAAAGTACCGGACCTATAACATATACGTCTGGTGTTTAGCGATTTTTACTAAAGCATATTGCGCAGTAATTTTTTTTTATGTAATCTATGTATCTTTTTCTTACGTAGATTGTGTAAATGAGGTCTGAAAGACCGCATTTACGCAATCTACGTAAGAAAAAGATACGTAAATTACGGTAAAAAATGACTACGTATGCGCAGTAGTAAAAGTCGCTAAACATCGGACATATATGTTATACTTCCGGTACTCTGAATACGGGCCAATATGCAATGTATATGTGTTTTAAAATCACAGAGAAATTGACACGATTAGCCTTTAATATCTTCCATAAAACGTTGCAATAAAAACTAGAAAAAAAAATAAATGTATTTATAATGTTATCATCAGAATGAATATTGTCTGTGCCAGGTTTTAATACTGCAGATTATTTTATTATTATTTGGAAATAGTTGAAAATTTTAAAGCATTATATACAGTTTCTACATTTGTAGAAGTATTAACATTTCTTGAAAACATAATAAATTACAGAAATGAGATTTTCAGACAAGAACTTTAACTGTTAAATATATTTACTGCATACATGTAAGCCCCCTTCCCCCACCCCTTTGCAACACCACCTTAATTGCCCTATTTGGTTTACCTGCATTTTCTCTTTGCTAAACAAGTCATCTGGAACATTTACTCCAATTCAATAAGTCATGGATTGTGTAGAACATGGCTTCATCTGTAGTGGCTGCCTGAAATACATGTGTAATTGAAGTAATTGTGTCAGGTAATAATACACTGTTACAGTCTGACGCAGACCCTAATATGAAGAAAAATGAGTGTGTCAGGGATGACAAAGATTTCTACTGGCAATTCTAATGTTTAAGAGGTGATTATGTTGATATGGTGTTGTGTTAGCTGATTTCTGTGTATTGTAACCTATATACGAGAAATTGTAGGACTTTTTTTTTTGCTACCTTGGAAAAACATATGGAGGCAAAATTCAGAGTTGCACTTACACCTTCTTTTAGGTGCAGGTGTAGACCTGAGCAATACCATGTTGAACTGCAAGGAGAGGCAATTTTTTATTGTGAAAGCAGAATTAGAATTAAGAGGTGAAGTTTCTTAGCTCAACTCTAATTTATAGATTAAATAGAAAGCTATGCAGTGTTTGAGTTCTATATGCAAAAGTCAAGTTTTTTCCTGCATACTAAATATTTAAAAATTAATTATGTCCCCTCCCATTGCAAAATGGTTAAGCAAAGCTGTATACTTGCACCTGTTTTGCCCTTACTCCCAAACTCTGAATCAGCCCCTTTGTTTCAATCGGGATGCATTTGCTGTCCAAATGGCCGGTTTTCTAAATTGAATTACATCTGTGTCTGTGAACACATATTCTGATCGGGATTGGGTACTTAAAGTTAAAGGCACTATTTCCAGTAAGTACGGGTTCCCAATCCCAGTATGGTCTATGGGGACTGGCTCCGAAAGGCTGGTGAAGGTTATTGTTAGGCTGTGAGTAAGGGAGGATTAGATTGATAGAAGGGGAAGGTTAGGGTTAGTCTCTGGGACAGGAGGGTTAAGCAGGGGTGGAACTACCATTGGTGAAACGGCACTAGGGCCCACAGCCATCATCACTGCACCGCTGAAGCTCCCCACTTGGTTACCTGGAATATCATCAGGGCCAAAGTATATTTTTTGCACCTGGGCCCACAACTTGCTAGTTCCGTCTCTGGGGTTAAGGTTAGGTTAAGGGTTGGGTAAAGTTTTTACCTGTTGCCATTGGATCATTTGGATTGTGACCACGCTGTCTTCTCTGCAGCCGCAGAAAAATTCCATTTTCGGCTGGTTTGCCGGAAACCGATGTGTCACAAATCGGCATACCACAAAGTATGTAACAAGGTAGATACACCAGGTGGGGTAAACAAAATGATTGATGTGGTTAAGAAAATGGATATTATTGGTTAATGAAACCCTATCTCATGAGGAATGTGTGTATTTGGCCAGAAAGGCTTCTCACAATTTCATAAGGTGTGGGACCCATGGATGAATTAGATCTGTTACACTTGTATTACTCCTTTTGTTTCATTACTCGGTGCGGCACATGCCCTTAACTCCGACTCTAATTCTGGCTCTGTATAATTGAGTAACTAAGGAATATATAACAAGCTGTAAGATTTAATGTTTCCGTATAAAACCACAGTACTTCCAACCTTGAGTTTAGTGCCAAAATATGCAAATAATGCACAAAAATTTTGTTTCACAAAAATCTAAGTTCATTATATTGTTAACAGCACTACAATAGAAACTACTTAGGAGAAAAGGGATCTATGAGTTGTTATTTCATGTGACTTAAAGGTAGGCAAGCAGTGTAATAAAGCAATGGGAAAGGCAAGTCAGATGCTTGGATGCATATAAAAAGGAATTAGTTGCAAAAATTGAGAAGTAGTAATGTCACTTTATAGGTCATTGGTGCAGCTTCACCTGTAATACTGTGTTCCGTTCTTGAGGCCATATCACCAGAAAGAGATAGATAGTAGAGGGCCCACTTTTATAGAAAAAATTACGTCAAACACTAGAGCCCCCTAATGGAGATGACGTAATTTTCTCTATAAAAGGGGGCCCTCTAGCGACAGACCAGTCATTAGTAGCGGGGACGCAGAGGAGGAAGAAGGGGTGCATCGTGGCAAGTGCCAGAAGAGGCCGAAGACCAGCTGCCAGCACCGGAACAACCTCTTCAAGCAAGATGACAAGCATCTTCAATCAAGATTTAAGGAAGATCTTCACAAGAAGCTGAAAATCCAAGCGGGTCATCCCAAGATAGATGACTGCTCAACTTAATTCACATTTATCATGCAAAATACATGTTCTAACGGTGGCCACCATTATTTTTGATCTACACAGTAATATTGCAATGTTTATTTGGGTGCTTTTTTACATTTTTTTGAGACACATAACACATTTGCTTAGAGACTTCTATTACTTCTAAGGCTGCTGCTTACACTACTATAAGGATTAGCATGGCCACAAACATATGGCCATGCTTTAACTTATAGTAGTATATGCGTCGGCAGGATAAGTGATAGGAAAATGCATGGAGAATCGCCGTGCTTTTCAATAGAAAAGCTTGGTGATTTTCCATTTTAAAATCGATCACCATCGACGGCGAATCTAGATCGATGCCAAAAATACAGGCATAGTAAATACCGCAATTTTTGTTAAAAAAAACGCTGCTAAAACCCAGTGATGATGATTGATGTAGAGTCGCTGAAAAAAATCGACCTTAGTAAATGAGGCCCTGGGAGAACGAGTAAAACAGGTATATAAAATATATCACTTTTGCTCAAATTCTGCAAAACTTTGTTTAATCTATAAATTAGAGTTGAGCTAAGAAACTTCACCTCTCTAATTCTGTTTTTGCTATTTAAATTTGCCTCCCCTTGCAGTTCAATATGATATTGCTCAGGTCTACACTTCCACCTAAAAAAAAAGGTAAAACCAGAATGGAAGCTGCTCAATCAATTTATTAAGTAAATGTTAAAAAGGTGCATAAAAGGCAGGGGGTTAACCTGCTCGCCACAGAAACAAAGGGAAAAATTGCCCCAGCACACTGCCATAAACCAGTAACAAACTATACTGTTCTATCTGTAAAATAAAACACAGAAATGTTTGTTACGCATATTTGTACAAATATGAGATAAGCCACCAGCCACCGTCAAGGCCTTTCTGTATATGGTGGTCCTAACTCTAACAATGAGAGTCCCAGTATTGGGTCCCATATATATGTTTATAAATTGAGAGCCAACTTACCTAGGAGACACCCCTTAAAGTCTCCAAAATGGCTGCTGTGGATCAGCTCTCCCTGTCAGCAACTGATCCCAGACATGCCCAAAAAAAAAAAGGTGTAAGTGAAACTTTGAATCAGCCGCAATGTCGCTAACTCTGTCTGCACATTTCCTAGTTCAAATCTCATTTAAACTACAGTATAAAAATAATGCTTTTTTTGTTTCCACATTTTATGTGGTACATGCAAAGATGTAAATACATAAACCTTTCTATTTCTATGTATAATAATAAAAAAAATAATAATAACTTTCTATCAAACTATTTCTGGTCTTAATCAGATTCCTATTCATAGTATTAGAAACATCCCTTCATGCTTCAGTTTCTAAACATATCCCTGATGCCTATGACTTTATAGGCAGACACTGACTGTCAAATGACATGAATGTGAAAAGTACATGTTACGCACACAAGAAATAATTGTCATTTGGAGGTGCCTTACCAACATTATTTTACTGTTACTAGGAAAAGTATTATTGAATTCCTGTGTTTAACTGATGGGGGCAAGGGAGACAAATGTCAAGGTGATGGGTAGAAAAAAGTGCAAAAGTGGAGGCTGCTCATGGGTAATATGAAGAGTATAGGGTAATATTAATAGTATATTAACAGTTTTCATTATAGCACAAACAAAATTGTAGTCATAGCTGCATATATATATATTAAACAAATTAGGTGCGCTCACCAGGGTATATTGCCCAAATCCTTCAGCACTAGGCAGTAATGAATGCCGCGTCTTCCTCTCCAAGTACCGGGTCTTGAATCCGGGCGAAGTAAAGCTGTAGATAAGACAAAGAAGCGAGGGGGCGCCTTGTAGTGCAGGTAAAACTTTTTTATTTTAGCAGAAGTAAAAAACGAGAGGGCAGACTCGTACCAAGTAGAAACTTGATATCAAGCACGTAACAATCAATGTTGCAGAGAATACAGTCGCATGCTACTCTGAGTTACCAGCGTCCTGGATCACGTGGAGAGCGAGGGCGTATATATACACATACAACCAACAATGTTGAGAGTGGGCACACGCTAGAAAAAATTTGGTGCACGTTCAAGGGTTAAGTATAAACTAATAAACAGTATCCTGAGAACACTATGAACAGCTCACCAAATACAAAGGACTGGATTCACAATACCGAATCGTGTTGCGTGGTGGCTATAAACAAATAACTAGGCACTTAAGTAAAAAAAAATTCAGTGTTGAGAATCCGGAACAAAGACTGTTTGCCAAAATCTGAAACTCTTTACTTTATGAATCTGCATCAGTCCATATAATAAACACTTGGTTCATTTACAGAAATCATGACTTGCTACTTGGTACTACTTCGTAAATCCACATGCCCAAATAGCAAACAGTTTTTTATACACAAATAAAAAGCTCTTAGTGCAAAAAAGAATAATAATAATAAAAAAAAATAAAAAATAACCTATAAAA
Source organism: Limnodynastes dumerilii (assembly GCA_011038615.1). Taxonomy (NCBI): domain Eukaryota; kingdom Metazoa; phylum Chordata; class Amphibia; order Anura; family Limnodynastidae; genus Limnodynastes; species Limnodynastes dumerilii. The sequence continues at coordinate 200,853 of WWET01000798.1, read as the reverse complement.
TCCAAAGTCTGAGAGGCACATAGACAGTCTGCAATGCTTTATCTTGTGCGGTAAGTTATATAATCCACTGCAATGCAAGTTTCACATTCCGACATTTCAGTGACAGCTTGTAACTTTCATCAGTGAAACTTAATGTTATAACGACTCCAAATGTACAAATATATATAGTAGAACTATATATAAATATATATATATATATATATATATATATATATATAGACACACACACGAGCAATGGTAATTAAAAGAGCATGCAATGTAAATTTTATGCTGCCCGGTGTAATCTATGATTGAGGGATCCCTGAATCGCACGTCCGTAACTACAACTTTGTTACGGACGAAGGGACGTGCTGCGGAAGGTAGGCAGGAGAGGGAGGGAAATTAGGCAGGGAGGGATGGGTTAGACACTTACGACCCTGTGGCTGACGTAATTACCCCCTTTTAAAGGTTACCTTAACTTCAGCCAGTGTAACAGTGGGTTATTATCCCGGCCACAGGGTGAGTGTCGGGGTGCACCAGAGCTAGGGCCAGCGTAGCTCTGGATCTGGCCTATAGTGTAGATATTTCCAATTATTTCTATAACCTGTAAAGCTTAGAAAAACTAAATAAAACCTACCAATGGGACTATATGTACTATGTATTTATTTATGTACAGAAAAACATGTATTCCTTCTATGCATATATGCCAATGTATGTTAATGTCCTTTTAAGGGAAACTAAATGTTGCTTATAAATAAGAAATGATTTCCCTTTAAGGCACAATATATTACATTACATGCTATACTGCTCTTATTATTGCTAGGCAACAGCATTTTCTGTGCATTTCTCCTATGTAAGTACCGTACATTGTTCGTTGCTACAATGCATTGTGGCACGTGTAAAAATACATTGTTTCTGGAATTCACAACTCTCTTCTGAGAACGCTGCATTCTGCCCCTGAGCTTTGACTTCCATAACTTTTATATCGCTGCCTTGTTAATTATGAATAAGACATCCTTAATTAAACTGTCTATGCGCAGAAAAAAAGCTTAAAATTATTATTGAAACAGGATATTAAAAGAGAAGGTCAGAAAAAAGTTCTCTGCTCGTCTTTCTGTCCCCTGGGGACCCATTAAGACACACATCATGGCATCAGAACCAAGTGCATTCGTTCTGCTGTCAGAAATAGGAGCCATAAAAGCACAATGTACAAGTTTTGGATAGCATGACTGGGCTTCCCACAGGGGGTTATCCCTGTCATAGAGAGAACAGGCCATGCAGTGTAGCAGTATCTTTTAGCATACTAAAAGAAGATGATGAGATGTAGCACAGGTACTAAGACACTGTATTTTTTTTTATATATTTCTAGCACATTTCCACACTAACTATATACACGAAGTGGAACATAAGCTCATAGACAATTATTAGACCCCCACCCCCCATGCCTCTGTAGAGACATAAACAATTCACCAATATGCATTAAACCCCAAGTGACATGTTTATCAGATAAAGAACAATTAAAGCTGTTTGCTCTGCTAAGTCACAGTTAAAATTTTGGAGAAAATGATAAGAAATTAGAAGGCAAAACAAGGTCCCTGGTGAAACAGTGATTATTGAATCTTAGAACATCCCTCACTTTTACATACACTTATATACATATATTTTACGTTTACAAACTACACTGCAGAAAAGGCAGTGGTGTAGCCAGAGTGTGTGTGTGTGTGTGTGTGTGTGTGTGTGTGTGTGTGTGTGTGTGTGTGTGTGTGTTTTTCAGTACTACCAATAGATCTTCTCACTGCTGGTTTTCAACAAAAATAAACTAAGGACAAATTCAGACAATGTACCAAATTGTCTTATCGTGTGAAAGGGAATTTTAAAACGACATGCACTAATGATTTTTTTTATAACAATTGAACTGCACACACAATGATAACACGTCAGATTTCTGCATAATTGTGTGTAAAAATCCTTTAAAACGATTGCTTGATTCAGAGTGTTGTTTTTTCTTACGACATTTTCACAAGAATTGTTCCACATTTAAATAAAGTAATGTAAAGTAATGTAAAGTAATATAAAGCAATGTAAAGTAATGTTGACGAGTCGGTCGTGAGATCATTCACACTACATTTTTCACACGATATCGTTAGATCGTACATCGGTCAAATGAAACCATATATAAAATCTCTTTAAATGATCATATAAGCGATTACACAATATCGTTTGATTGTGCATGCGTACACACTTCAACGATATCGCGTTATTCGGTCATGTAATCGTTTGATTGCAATGATTATGGTGTGAAAAAATGCAGTGTGTACCCAGCTTTAGTCTCACACCATTAATAGAGGACTTGTACTTTGAAAATTTAAAATGTGTCCTTTTCATTTTGCAATGTAGTGACTCCAAAGGTAAGACACATTAATTCAAAGTAAGCAAGGGGAGGCCACCCTAAATGTTTTGTGTGCGAGACTGCATCTTGGTAGCAATATACATGCACTTAGATTTAAACTTACACATCACGGGCCTGATCTAGAACAACGCTCGCCGTCGCTAGGACGGCGGGCGTAAGATCGGCTTTTCAGCCAATCTGCGCATGCGCCGGGCAGACGTGGATCGGGCGTCCGTAGCAGCGCCTAGGGACGCTGGAGGTGACGTCCTCCAGCGTGCCTACGTTCAGGTTAGTGTAGGTAGGCAGGGGCATGCGCAGTAGCTATTGTTCATTGAATTACGTCCGTCTATGGAAGACGGACGTAGTTCTGGATCCGGCCCTGGGTGAGTATGACGTCCGGCATACTCACCCATTCACATTCGGCATACTCACCCATTCACATTCGGCATACTCACCCATTCACATTCGGAAACAGAAGATCACTCCGCCACACCTCCACCGCCGGAGGTGAGAAAACTCTTTCTGCAGGGTTAGGTTCAGGCTCAGTGGCAAACGCAGGATTTTGAAAGGGGGGTTTCCAATATGTGTAATACATGTGGGGTATATTAGCATATTCACACAGTTCGTCTTTTGAATTCCAGTTCCGGGACTTGCAACATTTCACCCACACTAAGTGATCCGGTAGTTTGTTTTCCATCCCGCCCGGGATTCCAGTCCTAGTTTTTCTGAGTGTAGTCCTTGTGCAGGAAGCTGCTAGCCCGGCTCCCTTCTTTCGCTCCACTAGCCGGGTCTTGCGGCCTCAGCCTTCCCCAGTCCGGGACTCCCAGCTCCGCGCTTTGCGGCCTGTCTCTCCTCCTCCTCTCTCGGTAAAATGGCCTCTCCTCCTCCTCTCCACCGCCTCGTGTCCGACTAATCGGCTCCCCCTCCCCTCCTGCCCGAACCCAGCCCGAAACCCGGGGGGGGAGGCCACCTCCGTCCCCACGCTCCTCTCAGCGCTCCATGGCGGCACAAGTGGCACCGGCCTCCGGCCCCAGTCTTGGGGCAACCCCGCCCGCCGCCGGTCCCGAATTGAAGAAGAGCCCCGGGGATCCCCCTCCCTCTTCAGTCGAGCCCCAACCTGAGGTTCCGGCCCAGACTTCTACAGACTCTGATCCGCCTGAGGCAGCGAATGGGACTCGAGCAGCACCGACCTCTTCGCTTCAGGAACCAGGTGATACGCCTGCGGCCTCCTCCGCCTCTTCGCACCCGCCTGGAGGATTCGGTTTCCCCTATAACCGGGGAGTCTTCCAGCCTGGCCCTGGTCTGGACTATCAGCCTCCCAACGAGGCCTATAACTCTTATCCGGCCTACCCGAATCGGGCCTACCAGCCAGGTTACCCCCCGCCTCGCCCGACTGCTTCCACAGGCAAGCCACCGGCCCCGGCCTATCCTCCTCCGCCTCGATTCGGACCCGCACAGCCAGCAGCTGCCACACCGACTCTTAATCAGCTACTGACAGCGCCTAGTCCTGGGCGGGGGTTCCCGGCATACCCGGGGGGAGACTACTCGGAGCAGCACAAAGGACCAGAAGGCTATGCCTCCGGTTGGGCCTCTAGTCAGAGAGGGGTTCACCCGCCCGGGAGTCCTGGAAGCAGTGGGCAGGGGATGCCCAGAACATCGCAGGTAATGACAGAAAACCGAGGCGTAGTATGTGGAGCCATTTATTTAGGGTTTAAATTAGCATTCGGGCTGTAATGTGGTATCGAGGAAGCCATAGTAAGCGCGTATAACATATTGTGTATAGGATGTTTGTCCTGAAGCAGAATTTAGATAACCTAGCTCAGGGGGCAATATTTACACGGCAGCCATAGTCTAGGGGTGCACTGGGAAGAAAGGGGGGATGAGTATTTAAGTTGGAAAGTGTTCTTTCCTGAAAGAGGAAGGTTATTTGGTGGGGAAGTGAGAGCCAGTATTGTGTGAGGGTCGACTATTGCAGAATGCAGAGACTGCAGACAATGAGAGGATGGATTGTATGGACACTGCAATTGGAGCTGATTTTTAGGCTCCTTTATGTGGGTCGTATTAAGTCCTTATAAGCTTGTAACTAAAGTGGTCATTGAATAGGACATCCTGAGCTATTGACAAATGAATGTCACAAGTTTGAAGGTTACTTATTGCAAAGTCAATGTTTTGTACATAATTACCCTAAAATGAAAGCACTATATATATATAATATATATATACACACACATACACATAAAAGAAAGCAGCATATTATTGTACATTTACAGCTTGGTAACTCACAGTACATAGTAGCGGCAAAAATCAGTTGCTCATTCTTAATCTCAGTTTTATCGTTTAATCATCTTGGAAGCATGTAGCTTCTCGAAGGAATCCTCCTGGGAAATAAATAATTTAACATTTTTGTAGATAAACTGTAGCTTCATTGTTTGTTTACTTTTTATTTTTCATATTGCTAAAAAAAAACATTATTGTGTTTATTATAGAACTGTCTTTCACTATCAGACAGATCAGGTTGAAAGGCTACAACAATTTATGGGTAATAATCCTGTATATTAAGATTTGAAAAAAAAACAAAAAACACAAATCATCACACCCTGACAAAATTTATCCTAATTCACATTACACCCTGAAAATAAAAATTATAATTTTTTTCATCTTTATTTACACAGTATGACACTTGACATGACAGTGAAAATAACATTTGACTCTTATGAAATAGTACCACACTTTGCAGAAAACCACTGTATGGTCGTTAGAACATCATCCACAACACAGCAAACCTAATGTTAAGCATGGCTTAAGCAATGGTATGTGGGGGTGTTTGGGCAGAAGAATTGCTAGAACAACTGGTCAAGATTAAAGGAAAGATGGCTGCTGCTAAGTAAGTTCAAAAACTTGGGGAAAACCTGTGGCCCTTTGCTAGACACCATCCAGCATGACATAACAAGAAAACTACACAGTGGTTTCAGGATAGGGAACTGAATGTCTATGAGGGTTTAATACAGAGCCTGACTAAAATCTGAAAGAAAATCTGTGGATCGATTTATAGGGGCAGATTCTTTTGAGCACAATGTCAAAGTGCACCTATACCTGTCTATTACAGTAGCTGAACATTGCAGATTTTATCCTCCATTCCGGAGGCACATCATGTTGAATAGAATCTGAACCATGAAATTTGAAATTGTAGATATATGCTGCATTGTGGCTGGCAGAAGTGACATCACTGCCATCCATGGGTGGTACAGGAAGTACAACTTCACAGGAAATGCCTGTTCAGCCATGTCAAAAAGGGAAGAAGGTGTGGGGTGCTGGGAATAAATAATGTGGGGTGTTAAGGGAGTAAAAGAGATTATTTAGAAATGAAGGAAATGAATGAGTGGCAAAGAAGTGACTAAATATGAAAAACTAAAAAAATGTATACATACATAAATTAATAGAATTATTATCAAATAATGAAAATAGTGCAAATATATATATATATCAAATCATTATATATAATCAATGAATAAAATATCAATAAAAACTATAAATACCAAGGGGTGCAATGTGAAACTGCTACCATAAGTGGCTAAAAAAAGCAACAATTCGAAAAACCAGAAATCAATATATAGAGTAGGTGAAACTAATAAAGTCTCAGAAATTTCAGTTTATACTCCTAGAATGTGGTCTCAGCAGATAATGGATAAATTAGAGATGCGTCAGTAATACAAAACAAACTTGAATAGTATTTTGGGAGGGGAATCTCTGAGCTTTTTCCCGGAACTGTAACATCTAAGCCTAGGCAGTGCTACCCTGGGTGGGTAGTACCTTTTTGTTTACTTGTATATTTATTTTGTTTATTTATTGTAATAAAATACTTCTTTTTACTTTGATCGTGCCATCTGCATTATTGAGGAGAGAGCTGCGGCTCTGAGCTGAACAATCACCGCCTGCATCAGGAAGGACGTCCACACTCTCATTACAAAGTAATTGACAGAGAGTAGATCTACTGCGGGAGACAAAATCAGCTGACCGGCACCCGACTCTCCCGCCACCTGAACCCCACATTGAGTCCAGAACTACAGAGACCATTCTAATTACTTGAAATTCAAACTGGATACAGAACAAAACTACCTGCTTTCATTGGCCCATAAGCCTGCTTTATGACTGTGTCTTATGGAGAAGAAGAAATACCAGTTCTTTTTAATCTTTACTTGTGACATTTTGTACTGAACTTAATCCATGAGGATTTGCCTCCCAAAATACTATTCAAGTTTGTTTTGTACTATGGACCCATCTCTAATTTATCCATTATCTGCTGAGGCCACATTCTAGGAGTATAAGCTGAAATTTCTGAGACTTTACCTCAGTAGAACAAGCTGGTATCTCTGAAGTCTAGTCTCACAGTTATCCAGTCTTGTATTGTTCCTGAACTCCCCAATCTATATCCTCAAACATGGAAGAGAAATATCTAAACAGACTAATGGCTGAAATTACATAAAAAGATGGCTCCACAAAATATTAAATGAAGGAACTGACCCTGTAATTAGAGTTTATAATTTGTAAAAAAAAAAAAAAGATAATTTTCAGATTTTTTTTCTTTTTATATTAGTTGCATGCTTAAAAGTGAAATGTGTAAATAAAGCTGTAAAAATGTTGCTTTTAAATTTTATTTATTTCCACTGTGTAATGTTGACAGAATTTGATAATTTGTTATAGAAAATGCACACAAAGGTGCTGTTACGTTTGCATATATCCAATTCCTGCTTCAAAGAAAGGAACAGGTGTTGTGAAATGTGATTACTCTGAACTGCAGTAGCTGTTTAAGGAAGAGAGAACATGGCTTGGTTTCAAGAGTCGTAAGGTAAGAGGAAGTCCGCAAATACAGCACACTCCATATAACAGAGATTTTAATGTATAACATATATTAGCGCTGGTACATGCATGAGCCCACAGTAGAGTTTTATGCATGCAGTAGGTTTAAGCATATGTCAATGGTTTTTAGCTAAACGCTTGCCAAGAAAATGACTACACAAATGAATGTGACTATGAGGTGTATAAGGCAGTTCTCAGGGGTGGATTGGGAACTTAAAGTGGCCCTGAAAAACAAAATCTGCAAGAGCCCACATGTGGGTGGAATAAACTATAGATGTGACAGGTTTGGCCCCCATAGCAAGAATATGGGACCCGTGTCTGGATGGGCGAAGCTGGGTGGGACTGGGGCAGGACCACTGCCTGATAGAAGCTATAAACAGTGCTCAGCGCTGTTATGGGTAACATAATCAGGGCGCGGAGTCTAACTAGGGCCAGGTCTTCACTAGAGCTCCTGATGGTAGGAATAGTCTGGGCTTAAGGATACTTAGCCGGTCGCGGCCCCCAGAGGTAATACCTGTGAGAAGAAACAGAAGCGCAGCGAGAAACAGAGGAGATGTGAGATAAGATAGAAACAAGGTAGTGGGAATAGATGTACTAGAAGGGACTAGACCTGACATACAGAAGAGGTGACAGACTGGGAATGAAAAAGACAGGGTCAATCAGCCAAACACCAACAACTCCCCCGAAGGAGAGAATGAGCAAACACACAGGGTGGAGAGAGTGGACACAGATGGTATGAACACACAGGAGAGCAAAGGCAAAACAATAGGTAACTGGGAAAGGGAACAGGATCAAAATCACAATTGCACAAGGCAGACGCACATGGCACTGTAACAATGGAAGCTAGTCACAGGCTGGCGATCCAGGCGCTATAACTGGCAGTGGGATACTGACCCTGCCAGAGCTTAAGTAGAATCTTTTGTCCAGTGATTGGACAGCAGCATCCAGCCTCCTCTTCCTGATTGGCTGCCCTCAAGGCATGAGGGAGCCGAAAGAGTATAAACAAAGGGCTCTGAGCGTGTGCCCGAGGCTGCAGCGGCGCTCAGAGCCAAAAGACATGTGATACCAGAGGATCGCATCAGTGGACCGGAGGCGACAGGTAAGAGAGTTACATGCTGGACCGCCTAGCGTGGCGGCATGTAACAGGTGCTCCATGTATGAATGCTGAGTACTCATATAGTACATGAACTGTCCAGTGCTGTTTTAAGCGGTCAACCTCTCACACCTTGCTTATAGTGTAGGGGGCGCCCCCCTCCTCTCCTGCAGGTCTTGTAGCAACTTCAAAATTATGCACAGTGCATCCGGAAAGTATTCACTGGGCTTTTTCCACATTTTGTTATGTTACAGCCTTATTCCAAAATGGAATTAAATAAATTCTACACACAATACTCCATAATGACGTGAAAAAGGTTTTTTTTGGGGGGAGTTTTTTGCAAATTTATTAAAAGTCAAAAACTAAAAAAATCCCATGTACATAAGTACATGGGATTTTTGAGATCTTCCTACAGGTTAAGTGGAGTCCACCTATGGTAAATTCTGTTAAATGGACATGATTTGGAAAGGCACACACCTGTCTATATAAGGTCCCACACTTGACAGTGCATGTCAGAGCTCAAACAAAGCATGAAGTCAAAGGAATTGTCTGAGACAGGATTGTCTCGAGACACAAATCTAAGGAAGGGTACAGAAAAATATCTTCTGCTTTGAATGTCCCAATGAGCACAGTGGCCTCCATCATCAGTAAATGGAAGAAGTTCGGAACCAGGACTCTTCCTAGAGCTGGCTGGCCGTCTGAACAGAGCGATTGGGGGAGAAAGGCCCTAGTCAGGGAAGTGATCAAGAACCCGATTGTCACTGTCAGAGCTACAGCATTGCCAGACGGAAGCCACTATTTAGTAAAAAGCACATAGCAGCCGTCTGGAGTTTGCCAAAAGGCACCTGAAGGACTCTCTGACCATGAGAAACAAATTTCTCTGGTCTGATGAGACAAAGATTGAACTCTTTGGTGTGAATGCCAGGCGTTATGTTTGGAGGAAACCAGGCCAATACCATACCTACAGTGAAGCATGGTGATGGTAGAAGCATGGTGGTGGCAGCATCATGCTGTGGGGATGTTTTTCAGCGGCAGGAACTGGGAGACTAGTCAGGAGAGAGGGAAAGATGAATGCAGCAATGTACAGAGACATCCTGGATGAAAACCTGCTCCAGAGCGCTCTTGACCTCAGACTGGAGGGACGGTTCATATTTGAGCAGGACAACGACCCTAAGCACACAGCCAAAATATCAAAGGAGTGGCTTCAGGAAAACTCTGTGAATGTCCTTGAGTGGCCCAACCAGAGCCCAGACTTGAATCTGATTGAACATCTCTGGAGAGATCTAAAAATGGTTGTGCACCGATGCTTCCCATCCAATCTGATGGAGCTTGAGAGTTGCTGCAAAGAGGAATGGTGTGCCAAGATGTGGTGTGCCAAGCTTGTGGCATCATATTCAAAAAGACTTGCTGCCAAAGTTGCATCAACAAAGTATTGAGCAAAGGCTGTGAATACTTATGTACATGTGATTTCTTAGTTTTTGGATTTTTTATAAATTAGCAAAAATCTGCCAAAAACGTTTTCACGTTGTCATTATGAGGTATTATGTGTAGAATTTTGAGGGGAAAAATGAATTTATTAAATAAGGCTGTAACATAACAAAATGTGGAAAATGTGAAACACTGTGAATACTTTCCGGATGCACTGTATACTGAATTATTACAGAATAAAGAACATTAATGACAAGCTGTGCATATATATAATATGCACATACAGCATCCTAGTGACCTCTGATTTATACAGACATCATTTTAGTGACCACTACCCATTACTGTCAATGGGGTAGATCCAGAACTACGTCCGTCTTCCATAGACGGACGTAATTCACTGAACAATAGCTACTGCGCATGCGTAGTAGCTATTGTACATAATCTGTGTACAATAGCTACTACGGTCTAAAAGACCGCATATACACAATCTACGCATTGAAACGATACGCAGATTACGTACAATAGCTACTACGCATAGGTTGGAGAATTAGTTTCCATACTGGCAAATGGTGCTACTTAGATCCAGCAATATGATTGATAGTTTGTTTTTGATCAGTTACAGCTGCTGTTAAGACAATTATAAGGTTGATAGTGACACAGTCCACACCATAACTTCGACAGGTAATAATAAAATAGTGGTAGGGCGCATGCACACTCTACGACATTTCATTACGGATTTGGATCCAACAGATCCAGACTTCTGTAACTGAACACTTTCTGGCGGTGGGGCGATACAGAATGGGATGCGTATATGAGGTACACAGAGTATGAGTTATGGTATTTGTACAGTAAGGGCTTATGTACAATTTAGATTTCCGCTCTATCCACAATTTCCGCAATGACAATGTAGAATATTTATGGTAGGGTACTGGTATCAAAAGTCCCTTGCTAGCAAAGGCAGTGGCTTTCCCTTGCAGGCACAGGATATTGTATCCTTCAGCCAGCTGACTTTGGAACTTCGCTGCCATTGCAGTCAGAGCTCCGACCCTAGAGACGGCGTAATTCTGGATGTGGATTATTATTATGTTGTTATAGTGATTATAATTAATTGTATGTTTGCCTTTATATTTTCAGGTGACTAAAGTGAAGAACACTTACAGTTTTACATCCTTGGACCTAATTAAAATGAATGAAAGATGTGAAGAGTCACTCAGAGAAATCTACCACATGTCCTATCTGTAAGACTACTCTGTCTCTCTTCTACAGAGGTCATACTGAGTGCATTGTTGTCCATAGTGTGGAGTCCATTTCTTGCCCCAGGTTTAAATGTACCTGCCCTCCTCTGTAGATGTGTGAACAGTATTCACTCCACCAAAACACATTTTAGTTGCTCTATTTATATATGCCTTTTATTTTTTTTAAAGAAAAAATTTATTATATATATTATTACAGCTGTTTTGGTTTATAACGTCTTAATGTCTTTTTAGAATAGTGTGTAAGCTTCTCAGTGAGATCTATGAACACATCCACTGTCTGTATAAGTTATCAGACACTGTCTCAATGCTGGACATGCTGCTTTCCTTTGCCAATGTCTGTACACTGTCTGACTATGGTAAGTATGAATTTCTGCACATAACTAGAAGACATTTTGTATTGCTTAATATGAAAAATAAGCAGAGGTGTCAAAATGAAATATATAGTGTCGATACTACTGTGGGTGCAGGGGGTGTGACTGCTATGGGGCCCGGAGGAGACAGGGGACTCTGCAGCTACAGAGAATATGCCAGGAGTAACAGCATTGTCAGCGGCTGGCAGGTTACATAGTTCACTGTCAGCACTCAGTCTATAGCAGCATTCCCGGAATATAATGAGCAATATTAATGTAGTAATAACTAAGAGTCAAATTAAGACCTCTGTGTGTTTTCTGTACACATGAAAGTCATGTAGAAGAGAGGAGTGAACTCCTCTGTCATTCCCCTCTCTCATGCAGATTTTGCAACGGTTACACTGCCATAACCCTATATTAAGTCTCCCATATGACTGCTGATCTGCATGGAACTGTTAAACTCAGCCCCTACAGTAAAAATTTACATGTACTCCCCCCTCCCCGCCAACCATCTTATGCAGTTTAGGTGGGCAGAGGGAATGGGTTGCTTTGACGGGAGGATCTCCTGGAGATCCGTTGCGTAACATCTGCCATGCGCTTTTCCCAGAAAATCACCACTTCCGCAAGCAGTGCCCGAATCTGGCCTTAAGCTACTGAAGCAAATTCTCACCTGTCTGTTTTAATAAGAGTAATACAATGATAGAGTATCTGTGTGTTTACATCTAGCAAACAAACACTGTCTTCCGTACCCTGAGAGTGGCTTTGTGTGTGTGATGCATCAGTCTATGCATACCTCCCAACATTTGAAAATTCAAGAGGGATAAAATTTTGCGGCCTGGTAGTGGGGGGGTGTCTTGTACCACCCAGTGGGCGTGTCTGGTAAAGTGGGTGTGTCTTGCACCGCCCATACCAGCAGATCTAGTACCTGTCCCTTTTATTCAGCCATCCATAGGTCTGCCCCTTATTATTTGTCCAGGATTCATATGCCCAGCCTCTATATCTGCCTCATATTATTATTGCCAGTCTCCATGTCTGCGCCCAATTAATACAGCCAGCCTCCATGTGTGCCCCCTATTAATATTGCCTGCTTCCATGTCTGCCCCCAACTGCCTGTGCCAGCCTCCTTCTGCCACCTATTGCCAGTGCCAGCCTCCATCTGCCCCCTATTGCTAGTACCAGCCTCCATCTGCCCCCCATTGACAGTGCCAGCCTTCACCTGCCCCCTTGTTATGGCTGTTAGTCTCCCTGGTCCTTTCACTATCTGTATCCCTCCACACTCCACAGCCCATGCAGATAGGATAAGCAAAGCATAAGGTAGGGGCCCAAGGCCACTCACCAGTCCAGAGCAGGGCAGTGGTAGCAGGGGAGACATGCTGCATACTGGCTGGGGACAGTGATGACACTCAGGAACTCTGCAGAGGTGATTTCCTGCGTGCGGAGCCTCCTCTACCAGATCGTCACAGCGCCACCTGCTGGACAACTGGCTAATTGCAGCTCAAATAAATGAAAAAAAATAAAATTCTCTGCTTATCGGGACAAACAAGACAACGGGCGGGACAGCGCACTGAAATCGGGACTGTCCCGCGGAAATCGGGACAGTTGGGAGGTATGTATTACAAGTACAGTTGATACTATTATATTTATTACAAACACAGCATCATAGCTGTGTTATATCCAAAGGCAAAACATTTTTAATAATCAATACCTCATAGAGAGTTTAAACACAGGCAAAAGAAAAATAGCAATCAATGCAGAAAGGTGTGTGCAAGTCAGTAATAACAATTCCTGCAATGATAAAATATAAGCTGTATTGTAAACAAACGGCTTGTGATACTTAAACATCTGTGGAACACATCGGTTTTCCTTAAGTTTATTGCTACCATTTCTGCTGGCACCTATCAAGCTGCTGTCATCTAACAAGGTTATTTTTCCCTTATTTACAGCAAGGTTAATCTCTTACCAGGAACAGATGCACCATATTAGCAATCATAGCTCTGTGTAGCATTTAAGCAGATGCTCAAATAAGGAAACATTTAAAAGGGAAGTGGAAAATATTCCATGCATTGTCCCTGTGAGATGCATCTTCGTCACCAGAACCATGTCATTGCTCCAGGATCCAAGTACAACACTCCTTAATAAGCCAGCAGTCACAGCCCCCCCTCTCTCTGCCAACTGGCTCTGAGCTATTCCTGGCCAAGCAGCTGTTTTTATCAGAAGGCAGAAGGATAATGGAGGTTCCTCAGACAAAGATATTGGGAAACAATTAGCCACAAAAGTCTGAACCCATAGTCAGCGTGGCTTTAACCACAACACAGCATTGTGGGAAAGTTCCTTCCCAATACCACTACTCAACAAATTAGCATTTCCTATTTTTAGACACATGACCTTGGTGATTCACAGAATGAATGCAGGAAACTCATATTACATTCTTTCCTTACTCACAGATGATGCAAGTTTATAGTAGGTCACAAGGGTATATGTACAGAAGAATTAGTAACAAGGCTGTAACATGGTTGGTCTGTACTATACTAAATACAGTTAAGCCAGTATAGTAACATATGACACATAAAATGTATGGATGTGATCTAAACACAAAGGGGGGCTAGATCCAGGCCCCTGCACATTTTACATGCGTGGAGGGTCTACCTTAAATCTTACGTTTTGATCTGTGTGCGTATGGATGTAATGGTGCTTCTCCACCACTTCATTAAATCCCTATCCCCCCCGTCTGTATGGCAGAGATACGGCATTTGTGTCCGAAGGGTCGGCCCCTTCACCATACCTTTAGACATAAGTAACTTAGTTATGTATGTCTGAAGGTATAACTCGCGGAACATGACTTCAGTAAGTCCCCTGTTGTACGTACCTCTGGATCCAGTCCAATGGGATTGTTCCTGAGGTATATATAATGCTGCTCTGGGTGTAAACCTGATGTTTTCTTAAAGTGATCAGGCTTCACCTAGGGTGCTTAATGAGCAAAAGCACAGGCGTAGGAAATAGATAGATCTCATGTGTACTTATCTCTATAATAAATACTGGATTGCTACAGAGTGCAAGGTGCAGGGAGGGCAGCCAGCCCCCTCTCTACTATTCTGGCTGAACTTACGGAGGATAACACTAGTGGAGCTATTTCTTTTTGGTACAGTAGATTGACATATACCAAAGATTCCCTTAAGCACAATTAAGTTGGGAACGGCTCTAGGTAATACAATGTCCCCTCAGCAGCTAAGCTTATCAGGGTGGGCATTTAAATGTTATATTATATTAAGCTTTTAGGGCTGGATTCACAACCCCATAATTTTTAACATACGTGCCTAATTTTATTATTCTAGCTACTACGCATGTGTAGTAACTATCTACGTAGCGTTTCGTTAGCTCTTTAAAGACCACATGTACGCAATCTACGTAACAAAACGCTATGTAGAAAGCGTAAAATAGTAACTAGAATCGTAAGTCACGTGTGTTAAAAATGATGGGGTTGTGAATCGGGCCCTTAAACTATATGTATCTTACTCCTGCTGGAATACATAAGATACGGCCTGCTCCCTCTAACCTTTACGCCTTTGTTGGTGTAATTGTGACCAGATTGGAGATGGGACGCAGTTGCAGCATCGAAAATACTGTCACTGAAATAGAGACGGCCAAAACTTAATTTTCATCTCTATTTCGAAAATAGCACTAATTTGAAAATGTTCGTAATGAATAGGTAAGAATGTCGATCAGCACAGACCCATTCATTCGGAAACCACCGCTGCAGACCCGCGCAACAGCTGAGTATTATAGGGAAGTTTATGGGGAGAGTTAGGGTTAGGCTGCAGGGAGGGGAGTCTTAGTGTCAGCCAGTGGGGATGAAAGACTTAAGCTGGCCATACACTAGAGCGATTATCAGCCCAAACACCCAATTATCGGGTGATCGGGCCAAAAATCGCTCTAGTTAATGGCCAGGATCAATTTTTAAAACGTCCAATAAACGAACCAGAAATGCTCTGGTGCGATTATTGGATTTTTAAACATGTCTGAGTGATATCGGGCACTAGCGTCCGATATTTTAAGGGAGCCAATCAGCAAGCTGAATGGCTACCTATCCCTGTAATAGACGCTGCTGCAGAGCTATGTACAAAGCTGCTCTGACAGCTTAGAAGTATACCTTCAAAGCTGTCAGAACACCATAGTGCATAGATCTGCAGCAGCGGCTGTTGCAGGGAATAGTAGAGATGGACCAGCCAAACCCACGCTGTTTGAAGCTCGGTTTTGGCTGATCCCTGTCTGTACTACTCCCTGCGATAGACGCTGCTGCAGATATATGCACTATGCTGCTCTGACAACTTTGAAGGTATACTTCTAAGCTGTCAGAGCAGCTTTGTACATAGCTCTGCAGCAGCGCCATAGAGAGCGCTGCCTCCCCCTCCCCTCTTCTGCTAGGATTATCGGTCCCAGCAGAGGAGGTGTATGGTGCCGATAACAGGACATTTCCCTAGCGGGAAATCGTCCCGTTTATCGGCTCACCCCCTGCTGGGACCTAGTGTATGGCCAGCATTAGGGTTAAACTGCAGGGAAGGGAGGGTTAGGGTAAGTGTTGGTATTACATTAATACCCACTATTCGGTGGATCAATTGCTTTTTTTCCTCTGCGATGTAGAAGCAATCGATTTCCCAGCTAGTTTGCAACTAGATGGGAGAAAAAGGATTTTTCAAAAAAGGGCTGTTCTCTGCGGCACCCCACAGCCGTTGGAGACATTGTACATGTTTTCTGGAGTTGCCTCCAGATTCAGCCAACTTGGAAAGAGGTTTTTATCTTGCCGCTGATGCATCACAATGTCTTATTCTTTAGATCCATCTGCTGCCCTTTTACCAGATTCAATTCTGGCAGTTAAAAAATATGTGCTGCGTCAGATAATGATAACCGCCAAAGCTGCAATAGGCCACAATTATAAAGATAAATCCCTGCCCTCCTCCTCCGTAAAAAATGCATGATAAAATCCTGTTTAGCTGTAACATGGAAAATAAAGGAGTAGCGTATGCAGCATCTGCTTAATTCCCTCTTTATCACTGGTTACCTGGGTCAGATTTTGGATACGAGGACTCCAGACGGCATGCGGTATATGAGGACTCCAAACTGAACGCGGGCGTCTCCAATCTGAAATTATTCTTTTTAATGAAACTCCCGATCTGGAAGTTAAACACCTGTTGCTGGTGTATCAGAGCTCTATACGCTGTGTTAAAGGGCATTTCTTATGTAAAGCTTATGTCGAAATACCTGATAATGATATCATGCATTTATTTGCATGCTGTTGTTCTCAGTGGATGGCAACCCTTATCCCCTCTCTCATTTTGTTCCCCTTTAAGAAATAGTTCTCAATAAAAATTAATTGCTGTTAAAAAAAAGAAATAGCAGATTTTCCCACGCCTTTGAGACACAGGAAAATTTGTTATTGTCGTGCCTGAAATTTATTAGAGCAGTAGCTCACAGTCTCACTTACTAAGGGTTTTTTGTTAAGTCAATATAGATAAACAGATGAAGCTGAAAAAGATTTCCATAGAACATGGGAGCAAAGTGAGGGTTTTTTTTAAATTAAATATAAAAAAAATCTATAATTTTTTTTCCCCTTTTTTGAATTTTTTTCATTTTCCCCTTTTGCATTACAATTGCCAGTGTGTCTAGATGTGCTGACACTTGCACTTGTGCAGGCTATTAAAGGCACCTGTTCATGCTGGTAACTATAGTCACCATTTATTGTGGTTTTTTTGCAAGCATATACCATCTGGTTATAATGGAATGGTTTGTGGGGCAATATGGCAGGAGGACACCATCCTCCAATATGAAAATGACATTTCTGAAGTACAGACAGTCGAATGCTAATTTTCGGCTGTCTGTGTTTCAAAAATATTAATTAGAAAATATTCCTAATGAATAGGTAAATATGTTGAATTTATTTTTCGGCACACTTACTCATTCATTGGCTTTTAAAATTCTGCCACGCGCTGCACCAGACAGGTTAGTCAGTAAGGGGATTCTTAGGGTTAGGCTGCTGGGAAGGAAGTCTTAGGGTCAGGCTGCTGGGAAGGGGGTCTTAGGGTCAGGCTGCTGGGAAGGGAGTCTTAGGGTCAGGCTGCTGGGAAGGGAGTCTCAGGGTCAGGCTGCAGGAAAGGGTTGGTGGTTGGATAAATATTCACCTCTCGACGCTCTGGATAAGTCCTGGAGCTGATCGATTGCTTGTCCTTGGTGGCGCAGGAGAAATCGAATTCAGAGCCAATATGAAAACGGGCCTTTTAGAAAAGGGCCGTTCTGACTGCTGACCCACACCCTTACTGCGGCTATAGGGCTGCCAGACTGGTAGCAAAAGTCAGTGGGGAGCACTGTTTGTCCTCCCTAATATTGCCAGTAGTACAGCCGAACTCTAGTCCTATTTCGATTTCCAGGTGGACCCCACACCAGGTTTTATTTAAATATTTATTTTATGTCATTATCCAAGGTCTTTGTCTACATCCAAAGCTGAGCAATTGGACCCATGCGGGCATCTGACAATTATTTTTCTGAAGGTTTTAGGTCACATGGAAGGATTTGCATGAATCCATAGCTGAGCTATACCAATTTTCAGATAACAGGCTTATTTTTTTTCCATATGTGCTATATAATAGATGATAATTAGAAAATTGCTTGATTGTTGTAATAACCCTTATGTTTGTCTTATGCTTGTTAAGAAAATCTGTTTATCCTAATGAAATAATTAGAAAAGTGAATATGTATTGTATGTACAAGGGATGCAGTCGCTGCTGCGAGACAGCTTTTTCTGAAATAGAGGCAGACGAAAGATAATTTTAGGCTGCGTCTATTTAGAAAATATCGCTATTTTTAAATTTTTTTTTTAAGAATTAATTATTGATGCGGAAACGCTGCCGCAGACTAGTTGCAGCGACCAGATGAGTAAGACTCTATGGGGAGTTTTAGTTTTAGGCTGTGGGGAGGGGAGTTTTAGGGTTAGGCTGCGAAGAAGGGAGGGTTAGGGTAATGGAAGGGAAGAGTTAGGGTAAGGGTTGGGGTTACATTCATACTAACCATTCGTCGTAGTTTCTTCTTTCTTCCGTTGATCACTTGCTTATGCCTCGCATAGGAGAAGCAATTGATTTCCCAGCCGGTTTGGGACTGTCTTGGAGAAAATGGTCCATTTGAAAAAGGCCGTTCACAGCGTCGATTCACACCTGTTGTACAATATGTCGCGTTTTATTCTTTTTAGTTGTCATACATTCCCTTATGCTTCTGTTTTTACAGCACTGAACAAGGTGACTGCAGGATGATATATCTAAGCTCGCTGCCAAAGCTTTAAAGCTTTTGTAGGAAATGGTGCCTGGAAAACAATCATAACACGGAGCTGTGTAATTTGGACAGTTACATGAGCTGTTTGGCATTGCACTTAGTTACCTGGAACCAGCACAAAAAGAGTCAGCAGAGATTGCTAGGTATATTTATTACTGCTGAAGATAATATTTAAGACCAATTCTTAAAAAATAAATGAAACTCACAGTAACAGATGAACTTTAATAGCAAATACTAATGTTCCAATGTATATAGTTCAATATTCCCCATAACAATAAAGCCTTTTATTTTAACCCCTCCAAGTCACCATCACAGGCCATGGTCTCAAACTGTTAAAGTCTTGAATTTCTTCACCTATTTAGCCTATTGCAAAGGCAACTCAATGCTTAGAAGAGTTATGATAGCCAGAGACAATCTCTCTTTAATGTCTCAGAGTTACTCATAACCAGTAAAGAGGAAGAAAACAGCTGAATTGACTTGACTGAATGTAAATGCACTGATTCATCATGATAAAAGTACAAATGTCAAGGCCAGTCCACATCAATGTCTTAGCAAAGGGAACAATAGTGTCTGTCACTTAACCTTCTCTCTACATTATGTAATTAATCAGTTTAGGATAACTGTATACATATGTCCCATCCACAAAAATAACAAAAAACAGCACCTTGGACAGAGCACATAATGCTAATATAACAGGCGGCAATGATTACATTTTTGTAAAACACAACTTATGCTATTTCTGCATTAATAAAAATGAATATGCTTCCCTGTCTCAATGGTTAGAAATGTATTGTTGCTTTATAAATTAATAGATAAGGATATATTTTAATAGCTGAAATCTCACAAGGTAAAAAAAATATGGTGCAGATTTGCCATAATACCAGATATAGTGCATTACATTTGTACATTTTGCTTGCTTGAGCCTGAAACTTGGCTGAGGTAGCTTTTGCAGACAATAGGACACACTATGTTTCGCCAAGATTCTTATTATAAGGTCTTAAAAGACCAAGCTAAAGTCAGGGGCTGCTGAATACAGAATGCTGCTGGACTCGAGCGCTGATTAAGAGAAATGAACATTCTAAAGAACGTGCCAACGTGTAAATTTAACAAACATTTATATTGAACGTCTTTTCATTCCTTTTGTGTTTGTGGTATACCTACTGAGCATAAATTCTCTCTATTTTCTTTGCACATCACTGGATTAGTCACAGAAGCACAGATTATTCCAGTAGATGTACTGACCTTTTCATTTTAAGTGGCAGGGGCAATCTTGGAATTTGATAGAATAGAACAACTAAGATGCAACCAAGTAAGACAGTGGTATCAGCAGTGTCCCAAACACTAGTTTAATGAGGTTTCGGAGGTGAAAGGATCATTGTGTCAGGTGCACAAATGTATGAACGGATGTTTAGAATTCCAAATGATTCCTGAATATCCATTCTGCCTGAAGTTTGAGAAGTCTACAAACGTTGCATCCATCCATAGATCATTCCATGTCTACTATCATTCTTCTCCAGCAAACATTTATACATTTCTATGGCTATAATTTAGAAATGTCTTTTCACACCTCTCACAGAAAGTGTTTGCACTTTACAATATAAAGCTGCTTGTAAATTATAAGGCACTTTATAAAAAAAAATATATACATGATAAAATTGTTTTTAATCTTCTAGAAGGACTTTCAATAATACTGATTATATCTTAATGCACTTTTGTGAAAGTGCTCTGTGAACACTAAGTTACTGAGGACTTGAGGCCGGATTCACAGATACGATTTTGCTACTTTGCTAATTACGTGCGTAATTTTAGGATCGGATTAACTGCGCTTGCATAGTAACTTTATTTACACATGTTACGTAGGATTTACGGAGGGACGGGGTTAAAATCCGTACGTTCAAAGTTACGTGAAAGTGGGTGGGGGGAGGCGTTTAAATGACCATTTAAGGGCGCGGTTAGATACGCACGTACGTAAGAAATATACGCACGTACGTAAGAAATATACGGACGTAAATGCACACCTAGAGTAAAGATTGCCCTATGGAGGCGGCAGTCACCGAAAATCCGTCCATGTGAGGGGAGTGTCACGGGTGTTGCCTTGCTACGTGCTTGCGTATAAATGCGTACTTCTAAAAAAACGGATCTGTGAATACGGGCCCTGATCTGTTGTAACAATATCAAAAGCTAAACAATATTTCTACCGGTTTCAGCACATAATGACCAGTTATTTTGTCATATACCTCAAACACAAAAAATTGAGGTCATCCTTGTTTTGGCAAGTACATTTCAAGCAATAATCTCAAATAAAAACAGATTTTCAGAAATCAAGACACCACACGTTCATGCTAGAGCAAACAAAGTGCATATCCGTGTATTTATATATCCCATATACATTTTCAGGGTGTGGTTACAGAAATTCCTCCAAGTGCCTTTAAACAGGTTAATAATTTAAACTGCATTCTCACAGTACAAAGAATCAATTTCACCCATATTCTCTCTCTGTGACACACACCCTGTGCTTTAGTAACGATCACTGCCAGTAGATCTGCATATATTCCTGACCTTTGTCAGCACACAGGTAAAATCATTCCTTAAAAATAACATATTTTAAGATGCTGTGAAACAAGCCTATTAATTAGATGGGCTTGTCGTGTTGATTTGGTGTCTAGCTCCAGCCTCACATGTGACCAACTACAGATTTTGCGAGAATAGATCTGAAAGAATACACACATATTGCAAGATATATATAAAAAAAAACAAAGCACCAGAAAAAAACAAAAACAAATCAAAAAGAAGTATTAACCTCCCAAATCAACAAAAGGAAAAAAAAGCACACATCAAAAGTCAACTGAGCAGAATTTTGACATTTCTGTTGGCTGGATGCTGAGATGTTGCGTATTAGAAAGTAGGAGCTGGAGGTAAAATGTTTGGTTTCAATCAGTCTGGCAGGGAGAGGGCACAAAACCCGTCTAATGGCTTCCAGATTCTTCCCCCATATGGCTCCGGAGACCCTATAGAGGTTGGCCACTTCTCTTGGAAAGGCGATCAAAGATTTAGAGTTGGCATCATCTGGCATAGCGCTTGATGTAATCTTCAACTTTATTCCGATACTCATCCTGCAAGAAACACAAAATAAAAGATATTTATCAAAGTACATCCACAGCAGTAGAAATAAGGCACTTCTAGAAGGACGACGGTGGGTAATAATTATTGTATTCTTTGTAACCAAAGCAATAACAGCTGTTCTTTAGAGAAACTTCTACAGCAATAAAACACAAAGTCAATGAATGATACATTTTTAACAACTGCACTGAAGAGATGTATTTTACTTGTTAAAGTGAAGTTACTGCCTGTCATATGTATAATTATTATATTTACCTGTTAAAGGAGAATATCCACCCACACTTTTTTTTTTTTGTGTTCAATATGCCCCTACACTACTATGTAAAGGAATACAAGATCACATTGTATGATAACCTCAGTGATTGGGATGCCCACTTTTCTCCCAACCATTCTAATGGTTATTTCATCACTGCTTTAGACAAACAACAGACCCACGTGAGCTAAGTACACCCTGCCTTTTACATAGTAAAACCCAAAATACAGGGAATATTTGAATTCAGCATTCTCCTTTCATTACCAGTAGCTAATTTAACCATCAGACTTATATTTCAGCACTGGCTTATAGTTTCATATAAAGTGTGTATTTTTTTAAAGCAGATGACTGAGACAATAGCATATACAGTATTTCTCATTCTCAGTGCAGAAAAGAGTAACAAGAGCATGGGAGAAGGATGCTGGGGCTTCTGGAGTAACAGTAGACCTCCTGACGCAAAAACACATATTATACATCATTACAAATTTAGATTCCTTAATTTTGCTTCTTCACCCACTGAAATACATAATCATTGGACCTGATTCACACTTAAGAAGCTGCGGCTTCTGCACAGAGAGATAAGGTAGCCCTATGGTACTCATAAGTGCGTAAGTGTCGGGGGATGAAAGAGTGAGTTAGGTGCGCATCTGCCCGAACCTAACTCACTCTTAAGTGTGAATCAGGTCTATTATGTGCACAATAACTAGATACCGAAGATTCATTTTATAAAGGTGAGTAAGCGGTTTTATTACTTCAATCTCTCCAAGATCATATACAGAACATACTGAGAACTATGAAATCAGTCACAGCGTCATGGCAACAACCATGCGGCAAGCAGCATTAATTATTTCTCCGTTTGCACTTTAAATCCGCAGGAGAACACTACATTTGGAATATGATGGAACATTGATGAGCTGCAATGATCCTATGACACATATGCAGGTAACCCATTTTTATAATATGGAGCACAGGATATTTTAAATATATACAGTAATTCCACCACAAACCCAAAAAAATAAAATAATACTAATCTATTCAGTCTTTAACAGAGAGGAATACCTGAAGTAAATTTACTATCATCCCTAACATGAGAATACTTCACATGACAGGACATGACTGAGACAATTCTACAATCAGAAACATAGAGCCCCAGGCCTATACAAACATAAGCCACCAATCACTAGTTCTCATACTTCAAAACTAAATAATAAAAATGACACTGGCTTACTTGATAGAACTGTTGGATGGTATCAAATATTAACTACATGGCACAACCATTACTGTACATAGATATTCTGCCAACCATATTAATGGAACAGTATTATATCTCTTCCACAGCTGAGATACCACACATGAAAATATTAACAAAATGGTGAAAAACAGATGCTAGGTCACTATGTTAACAGGACGCTAGCCATTGAAAAACACATTCTACCCCCTATACATTACATTAGAAAATACATATACATCTAAAGCTGGCATTACTCTAGAGCGAATATCGGCCCGATCACCCAATTATCGGGTGATCAGGCGGCAAATAACCGCTCTAGTGTAGTGTATGGCCAAGATCAATTTTTCAAATGCCAAATAAACGCACCAGAAATGCTCTGTACGATTATTTGGTCTTTTGACATGTTTGATTTAAATTGGGAGACGGCTGAATGGCTCCCTATTCTTCAAAGCTGTTGCTGTGTATCTATGCACAAAGCTGCTCTGATAGCTGTGAAGGTATACTTTAAAGCTGTTAGAGCAGCATAGTACATAGATATACAGCAGCGGTTATTGCAGGGAGTAGTACAGACAGTGATCAGCTGAAATTGCGCTGTGTGAAGCACAGCTTCGGCTGATTCTTATCTGTATTACTGCCTGCAATAACGTTGTTGCATATATATATGTACTATGCTGCTCTGACAGCTTTGATGGTATCAAAGCTGTCAGAGCAGCATAGTACTAGCCCTGGCCCCCTCTTCTGCTAGCAGAGGAGGTGTATGGTGCCAATAACGGTACATTTCCCTACCAGCAAATCGTCCCGTTTATCGGCCCACCCCCTGCTGGGACTGATAAGTGTCCTAGCTTGAGGGATAGATTTGTAAACAACGGGAAAATCTTATTGCATTTCATTAAAAGGTGCTTGATGGGCTAGTGGAAAACTTTTAAAGAGTGTGCAATTCATAACCCTTTAGCTCTTCTGAACTGTCACTGTATCTTCTAAATATATATTATTTACTAAGTAATGTCAAGATAAAACAAACCAATGCTTCTCCTACAGGTCCTGGAATTGCTTTCACTAATCAAATTTTATAAACAGCAGCTGATTGAAGCAAACAAAGAAACTCAGCCAAACTAAATTTAGATTTAGCGGACAGCTACCATAGAGTCACCTCTTGAACGCCTACTGCTGCGTCACCTTCTATTTCCTACTATCTCATCCCTTCCCTTCAGGGTGTGAGCTCTCTTGGGTAAGAATGAATTATGCCAGATTGTCCTTGTGTCAGTCTATGTTGTGTCATTTAGTCTGCTGATGTTATGTGCTTAGTTCTGTTAATTACATTCATTACATATATTTTTAGCCTCCTTGTAAGTTATATAATTATATTTAGTGGAGTAATATAATCTTGAGGATACTTTCAGGTATGTACTACATAAATCTGGTGTCTCTAATGATGACAAACACAAGGGACCGGATCCAGACTTACAAAAATGGGGCATTCCTTAACCATGTTTGCATTTTTGCATGTGATGCTACCTTGGTTCATATGTGGATAAGATCCAGAGAAAGGATGCAGTACCCACTAGTTCTGCAATTAGAAGTGTTTATGTCCTAAGGATAATTCCCCAAGCAGTACAATGTTAGTGGCAGTACGCTATGGATCAGCTAACAGTGTGTCTACCAGATGTGCATCTGCTGCATGTCTGGAAATGCTAAAAATGACCCTTAAAGCAGTAAAATATGTTAGAATGACAAATTTTCACACACAATATAGATACAATATGTGAATTGCTGCAGGTGGAATGTATGCGTCTTAAGGCACCATGTGATCCAACCACATAATTGACAAGCCTGGGAAATATGTTTTTTTCCCTCTACAAATTTCCCATGGAGTTCAACATAATGTTTTTCAGATTTAAACTTTGCCCCAATAAGGGCTTTCACAGAGTTGCTTAATAGAATATAAGAAGACAATTATTATGTTTAACACTGTCAAACATAATACACTGTTGTACATATTTCATGGTGGAACGTTTTCCACTCCTTACATATTAGAGCACAGCACATTATCTAAGATCTATTGTTATGTATACAAGATCTTACCCTTTACCTACAGGCAGGAGTGTGAAAGGAAACTAAGTGGCACCAATTACACAAGGGAAAACTGTCCAGAAGCACTATGTAGACAATATATTGGCAGTAAAACTTCCATTTTCCACCCAAATCATGCTGTGCACGGTTAGAGCGTTTCGTTGAAACGGCTTGATGTCCTGGTAGAATAAAAGGAACAAAGGCATAAAGAACCACTCTGGGAAGTCAGAATGACAACTTATTTATGGCTTCTTTTCATCCGCAGTGAAAGGGCAGTAACATGAGCTGATGAATTCAATCATCTGAGGCTGGAGGGATACAGAAATTTCAAGTTTGTTTCCATATTTATTTTTTTTAGTCTAGATCAATACATTCCTTATACAAGACATAAATGTGATAGACATTATGCACAGGCGTTATAAAAGCATTCATTCTGTCTCTCCTTCATTGTAACTCCTGTAAGCTATGAGGTGCGGCCTCTACCTCTCACACTTGTTTTCAGCACATCCCACAGACGCCCTATTGAACTGAGAACTGGGGAAATTAGAAACCATTCCCGAACAATTTCTGCAGTATGGGAGAGCGCATTATATGTCACTGCCAGCAGGGAATACTACTGCCATGAAGGAGTGTACTTGGTTTGCAACAAAATTTAGGTAGGTGATTCATGTTAAATAAGACCCCCATGAAGGCCAGGATCCAAAATTTCCAAGCAGAACACTGCCCACAGCATGATTATGCCACAATCGGCCTTCTTCCCATAGTGCATACTGGTTCCATCTCTACCACCAAGTAAAGGAAGCACATACCCCTCAGCGGTCCAGACGCACTTTGACAGGCAGTGGCTACTATAGCTCTATATGCAGCAAGTTGTAATGCATTGTGTGTTCTTACATCTTTATTTTTAAAGGTTATCTTTTCTGACAATTTACTCTACAGTAGCTCTTCTGTGGAATCAAACCAGACATGCCAGCCTTTGCTTTTAATGAGCCTGGGGTGATTATCCTTCCTTGGACACCATTTGCTTGGTACTAACCACTGCATTCCAGGAACACCCACAAGATCTCCCTCTCTGGAGATACTCAGCAATTCGTCTAGCCATTCCGATTTGGCTACAAAAAGTGACTGTACACTAATACCGTGTTCACACTGCCGCCCCAACAAAAACCCGGGATTTAAGACCCGGGTTATTGCTGGGGCACACATTGGCCCAGCTCCTCAGACCCTGTTAAGACTGCTGCTTAGACCCAGGAAATTCCTGGGTCAGGTACGTTCATACTGAACATGGGTCTGTCCTGGCAGAGTCATCACACTGTGTAATTTGTTTACTGTTGCTCTGGCACCAGTAAACAAATGACCTGGGTTGCAGCAGGCGCGCCCGTTTACACTGAGCCCCGACCCGGGTCGTTAGGGCTTGCCCTGGCAATATTCTGGGTTTTTGGCTCAGTGTGAATGGGGTATCATATATCCCCTAGGACCGTTGCCGTAGTAACAATGGGCTGGATCCAGACCTTGTTAAGTGCATGAACTTACTTAAGTTACTCAAGAGCTAAACCATGTTGATTTCAGGGGGAGCCAAGTTAATTGTATTCTTTGCATGCAGGGATATATCTTTGAATTGCTTACTGCACACAGATACTGACCAGCTTTACTATCACACTGTAATTTAGACTTGGGATAGGAAACATCACCTCTCAACTCTAATGAAACATCACCTCTCAACACTAATACTGTTTGCAACAGATGAAATATGACTCCCCTGAAATCAACATGGTTTAGCCCTTGAGTAACTAAGTTCATGCACTTAACAAGGTCTGGATCTAGCCCAATATAATTAATGTTATTCACTTCACCTGTCAGTAGGTTTAATGTATTGGCTGACCAATGCCGAATCTTCCTTCATTCGGTCACATATTTAACAAGTATTAAGCAAACTAGAGCCTGACATGGTTGTGTGTTAATGTCAGTAAAGGACTTCTTCTTGGCACCTTCTCATACACAGCATTAGGATTGGCCTTCTTGCCCAGACACTCCATTTTAGAAGACGACCTGCTCTAGGCAGACTCAAAGTTGTTGCATATTTTCTCCATTCTTTTTAATGGATATACATTAGCAATATATTAAGTGTTCTAGAAATATTTGTGTATCAGTTTCCTGAATGTTATTGTGTACTGGATCTGCTAGAGTGTGATATTTTTTTTTTTAATATTGTCGTCTTTGCTTGGAAATATACTACCTGGCAGATGCTGCAGAAAAAAAAGCATTTCTGCTACACTAATTTAACATGCCTTATGCACACACAATAAATCTAGTATGGGCACTGTCCTCTCTCTCATGTGTGGACTGATCACTAACCAGAGCAGAAGACTTACATTTTGAAATACTGCAAGCATAGGGTTACTGTCTACATACTACAAGCTGTACTGTGACAGCACACAGAAATATTACCCAAAAAAGTGATCAAAAGTATATGACCTGCAACCAGTAGCTATACTATTAGAATCCCACAGTTACTAAGCAGCTTAATATAAATGAAGTAGCTACACTATTAAAACCCCACAGTTTCTATGTAGTTTCTAATTATAACATAAAATACAACTAGCATAGTAATGCGAGACCGATTGCTATATAGTTGTCTTACACCTTGTATTGAGAATGTCTCAAATATTGCATTTCAAAGAAAAGTCTACTTAATAGTAAGTATAGTATATCAGAGGTATTTGTAAGATTTTATATTCCCCTTCTCTTTGCATTCCACCTTGTGTGTTTTTAGTTTAGCAAGGGCTATTTAATACACTATTTCCTTTCATTAGCGAGTTCCATTTAGCTTCAGGAGTAAATCCAACTAGAAGGTGAAATGTTGAACCTTGGCAAATACATGTCGTACTGTAGAGATAAATTTAAAATGTGTGACGGATTTAAAGTTATTCGTCAAATGTTTTACATGCAATGGCACTCTTCACCATGCATGAATCTAAGTAATAAAACCTATATGCCTTAAAAAAAAAAAAAAGAAAAAGAAAAATCTAAATAAACAAGGGGAGGGGAGTTTGGGGTGAATGTTGTACTAATGAATAGAACTTCATTATAAAAAAACAACAATATACACACACTAACATTGTGAGTCCCCGCTGCGATGTTTTACATTGCGGAATAGGTTGTCGCTATTTCGAATGTGTAAAACCGCAGAATTTTTTTATGAATGGGTATTTATTTTTGGAAAATAGTGCCTCCATTGGACCAGACCACCAGAGAGGTGAGTAACCCTGTCCGGGGACTTAGGGTTAGGCTGCTGGAGGGAGTACTTAGGGTTAGGGAATGGGGAGGGTGAGGGTTAGGGTAAGGGAGTAGGGAAGCCTTACTTTTCAGAGCACCATGTTCGGTGCTCTGGGGATCGATTGCTATACCTCATCGAGGCATAAGAAATCGATATCCCAGCCAGTTTCGAACTGGGAGCGAACGGCCCTATCGAAATAGGGCCGTTCGCTACGACGGGGACCCACACCCTACACTAATACCCCTTTCACACCGAGCTACAGATTTGGGAATAACCCTGGTCGTGTGTTGGTGTGAATGAGTCAACCTGGGTCTGTTTACCTGGGTCCGTGACACTGGCCGATACCAGGGTTCTTCCCAGGATGCCCTAAACTGTGCTGCAGTATGTAAGGTGGAACCCGGGTTAATCCACTTATCTATCACCCTTTCAGAGAAGTAATTTCCCCGCACATTTTCCTCTGAATCTACCACCCTCCAGCTTATACTCATGCCCTCGTGTTTTATTACAGCTCTTTGTTTGAAAAATGCCACCCTCCTCTAGCCGGTCACAGAGGCAAATGCAGGGTTATAGAATGCGTGTAATACATGTGGGGTATATTAGCATACCTCACAACATTTTGGAGCCTGAAAACGGGACAAATAAGCCCCGCCTGTCCCACCTAAGATCTGCTTCCACCCTGCCCCCACTGTCATGCTGCACAGGGCAAACATTACCCCTAGCCTGTGAGAGTGTGTGTGTGTGTGAGTGTGAGTGTGTGTGTGTGTGTTCGTTAATTAGACTGTAATGTGGCAGAGATTCAAGTGAAGGACTGTTTAAATTTTTAAAGAGCTACTTAATATGGTGGCACTGCGAAATATAAAACATATGCAAAAAAACACACTACTGATAATATGGTTGTACTATCTGACTGCCAAGACATCCATTGTAGGGGTCCATTTACTAATAATAGCGCATTAAGTGCTATTTAACTAAATATATTTACTTACCTCTCTGGCGAGGTCCCGCGATGGTCTAAATTATCCTCAGCGTTAGTCCCGGCACATGTGCTGTGCCTAACTTTTATGACTGTCCCAAAACACAGCGCATGCGCCAGGACTTCATAGATAGATGCTGGACAGGTAAGTTAAGTCTCATTACTTGTTTTTATTTTAGATTTAATGTTTATATTTATTTTTAAGTATAATAACAAAAAAAAAACAATTATTTATTTTTAAAAAAAAGGTAAACTTTTTTTTGTTAATTGACATTCCGGCTGTATTTCTGCTGTCTCCCTATACATACCTCCCTTTCCTCCCCCTAATTGCTATTAGGGGGAGGAAAACGGGGTATATGGGGAGACCACAGGAATACTTACACTAACTGGCGTTATATAGAGTATTGGTGCGGTTTGTTAAAAGCTGCACCGATACTCAGTAAACACAATATTGAAAACGAAGGCTTCACCATTTAGTAAATGAAGCCCAATGTTTTCTGTGAAAGCAGGAAGTTTATAATGTAGATTTGAAAATAATAAAAATTCTACATTAAGGAATTCCATTGGGTTATTGGCTGTAAATAGTCCTATTTTTTATATTTTTTTTTAGGTAATTTATAATTTACTTCTTTCACACACTAAAATAGTAGTTTTATATTAAAGGCACAGATATAATAGTGATAGTAGAGGACATTACACAATGGACCTGTGTCAGTGCATAAGCACTGTTGAATTTGTTGTGACCCATTCACAATCCCCACCTGCTCTTCTACTGCAACACAGGCCAGGACCATCTTCCTCTTTATCAGTCTGCCTCACACTGCCGCAAAGCCACGCCTTTTTCGCGACACCCATAAAACCACGCCCCTTTTTAGAATTTTCAATTTAGGTGGTTTCTGGGCAACCAGAAACCCCCCTCCCCCCGGGTACGGCACTGGGTCACAATCCTTGATATATCTGAAAGCTGCTATTATATATCTCCCCTCTCCCTTCTCTGCTCCAAGCTATACATGTTTAGTTCCTCTAGCCTTTCTTGGTATGTTGTGTGACACAGACATGCACCATTTTAATAGCCCTTCTTTTCACAGTTTCTAATGTATTGATGTCTTACTGGAGATATGGTCTTCAGAACTGAACACAGTATTCTAGGTGAGGTCATACAAACGATCTATAAAGGGGATTCACTACTTCTCTCTTTCTGCTACTGATTCCTCTCCCTATGCAACCAAGCATCTGACTTGCTTGGCTACCTTTATATCACATAAAATAATGACTCCTAGATCCCTTTCCTCCTCAGTAGTTTCTAATGGAGTACCATTACCGACACATTGAGCTTTTGGGTTTTTATACCCAAAGTGCGTGATTTAGCATTTTTTTGGGCAATAAACTGCAGATGCCACACTCTTGACCATTCCTCCAGTCTACCTAGATCATCCCTCATTTTACATATCCCTCGTGGTGTGTCTACCCTGTTACATATCTTTGTGTCATCTGCTAACGGGCATATTTTCCCTCGATACCACAGGCATTCTGACGTATAAGGATATTAAATAGCACTGGTCCAAGTACAGAACCCTGGGGTACTCCAGTGGTTACCTTACCATCCCCAGAAGGGATTCCATTTACTACAACCCTCTGTTGTCTATCCTGTAATATCATATCCATGCAACTATCTTTAAGTCCAATCCCAAAGTTTCCAGCTTATTTAACAGTCTGCGATGTGGCACAGTGTCAAACACCTTACTAAAATCTAGATAAGCTACGTCTACAGCTCCCCCTTTATCTAATACTTTACTGACACAGTCAAAAAATTCAATAAGATTTGTTTGACATGATCTCCCCCCAGTGATTCCATGCTGCTTGGGATCCAGAAGGTTACTGGATTTAAGATACTGTACAATGTGTTCCTTTAACTGTGTTTCCATCAGTTTCCCTAATACTGACGTTAGACTCATTGGTTGGTAGTTTGCGGCTTCTTCCCTACTTCCACTTTTATGCAGAAGGACGACATTTGCTATTTTCCAGTCCTCTGGAATCACCCCAGTTATTAGTGACTGGTTGAATAATTCAGTTAATGGTTTTGCCAGCACCAATCTAAGCTCTTTAAGTATCCTAAATATACAGCACCTGGGTTTCCAAATGATTTCAAGCAAAACAAAAGCAACAGAACCACTAAAATGTACAAGACCAGACATTCTAGAAAGTTTTTATAACATTAAATAAGCAAACTTCCCTACAACGACAATTCATACAGATAATTGAAATGGACCCAAATCCAGCCCTAATCCAGTTCAAACTCCAGTTACAACTCCTAGATGCTTGTAAAATCTATCAGACAGTGAAAACCAGGTCAGGTTACACCTTTACACCTTAGTGGTCTCGTATTTAAGATGATTTGTACATATGTGCATGTCTATATAAATACCTATGTGAAGTAAATTGTGTAGAATCAAGTCAATGCATAAAAGCATGCAGGTCTGGTAAAGAGATTCAACTGTTGTTAAGGCTAAACAGAATGAGAAAGAAATGTGCTCAAGGAGACTATGACCATGGAACACTTAAGGGTTAAGTATTACGGAATTTTCTGATCTCTTTTCATGCACAAATGTTTATAGGGTCTAGAATGGACCCATGCTAATCCGAGCGCCAACATGCAGAGACTATAGTGCCAACAGGATTAACTGTTAGTAACTCTTCTGGAGGAGAGTCCGGGGACATGAAGAGAGGAAAGAGCATGGACAGAGTGTGTGGGAGCAGGAACTGGAACAAGAAAATAAATATTTTCTTTCAGCAATGAAACAGCCACCTTTGTGTGGTCGACTGTATCATTGCTGAATGTGTGAACCGAAAATAAAAGTAAAAAATGGCAACACTTGTTCAAACAGACAGGAAGCCAGCAATAATGCAAAAGGAGTTCAACAGTGGAATCCAGATAAGCTTTGCATGCACAGCACATTGTACCTTGAAACATATGGATTACATAGCTTTCATTTCTGTCAACTAGTGACAGGTAAATCAGGCTACAAGGGGCACAGATAAAAAAACAAAACAAAAACCCCTTTACGTGACACAGATACTAGGGCTGGATTGTACCATGAAGCGCTAGATTCATCATCAAGCATAATGTGAATTATAGGCTAGTGGTGTAATGGTAATGGAAAAGCTTCCTCAGCACAAATGACATCAATACCTGGTCTATTTTAACTTCAAAATCCATCATACAGTTTCTTTGGCTTTTAAAACACTATTACAAATCTATTCTAGAGGTGTTAATATTTTCTTTCCAAAATAAATGTATTAAACTCTCCCCTGAAGATTAAAAGACTTTGTGCTTTGCAAAGATGTTAAATCCGTGCTTCTAAGAGTGTTCATGGAAAATCTGCTAACCATGGAGGTCAGTGATCCGAATTACGAAAGCTGACATTAATTAGCCTCTGCTGTGATAAAGAGCATATTATGAAAGCCTGTTTATGTCACTTGCATTTATTGACGGCACACTGTCTGCTAAGGCCATGGTAGTATGACCAGAAAGTTAGCCACGGACAGCTGAAGTAGTTAAGAGAGGGCAGAGTGTCATCATGAGTAAAAAAAAAAAAAATAACACATTTTGAAAACAAAACGGTTTAATTTTTTTTTCTATTTTGAATGTAAGCTAAATGTACAATTTTCCCTGGTCATTTATGAAAAAGTAGTGGGAATAAAATTAAGCACATATGACCACCCAGCAGGCAGTAAGTGGTCCCAGTGCTGTAAGTTACACAAGAAAAATCAGCTTTGGTGCCAACTGACCTAATAATGGTAGGAATGAGGACTGGGGACAGCCAAACTATGCCGGTTTGTCACTCACCGTATTTGACACATTAAAGTTGTTTAAATCACATACCGTCCAACGTGACCCATTCCATACAAAATACTCTGCTCCTCAGTTTTCAACTGCCAGTTGCTATGGTAACCACCTTTGTGAAAGAGGCAAAATCGTTTTTTAAATATCATTTAATTCATTTAAATCAGGTGAGTGACAATTGGAAGCTGAGGGAAAAGATTAAATTGTACCTAATGGAATGGATCATGTTGGAGGGTCTGAAACCATTCAGAATCCTTTCTTTGTTGTGACTACTAAAACATAGCCATACATTTGCTTGAAGCTACTTTTATTCCAATAACCAGAAAAATTTTCATTTTATTTAAAAAAATGTAATTGCAGTTTATAAATTAATTGAAAAATTGCGATTATGTGTTTATGTTGTTTACATAGATAAAAATCACCATTTATGTAGCATAAAATGCAACACCATGACCCAAAATGTCCTTGTTTTGTAGATACTTATGCAAGACCCATTCCACAGACCCTCCACTAGTGCATTGTTTAAAACAAACACACAAGTTCTTGGTTTTTATTTTATTTCACTTTATTTTTTAGGCTTCATCCAGACTATCACTAAGATCGGTAAAACAGTCACATCTTGCAACCACACACGTTTGTGCCTCATTTTTAGTACAGATCTGGCTCTTAGTGATACAGACTACTGTACTGGAAGTGAATGTTACCGCGATGTAAATGTACAGCGAGAAAATGCCCTCTTTGCTATCCAGATGTTACATGCCGCAAGTCTGACATGTGACGCTACTTACCTTACTCCCTCCGGTGCCATCTTCTTCCTCCTGTTTCTGGTGCAGCTCTCTTCCTGCAAGCTGTCACATTCATGTGACGTCATGCAAATTAGACATGTGTCCGGTAGTCGGGCGCCTACTTCTCCATTTCCAGCAGCCAATCAGATTTGGGCATTAGGGCTGCTGACCAATCAATGGCCAGCAGCCTCTTTTTAAGGACAGGCGGTGCTTCATAGCATGTCTGTGTCTGCTATGATTTCTCTCTCTCTCTGGTTATCTTCTTGATTCTGAGATTCTTCAGTTGTGCTTTTCCAGTGTTCTCCGTCCAGTACCTGGTTGCGCTTTCCTTCCCTTTTATCCCATTGTTCCTGTGTGTGAGGAGGGTGCTTGTCTGTCTGCTGCCCTGGGTCTCCCCCAGTGGAAGGTTCCGCTCTCACAGGTGGAGACCCCAGGGGCCATGACCTGCTGGGTGTCTTAAAGCCCAGACAATCCCCTCCATCAGGGGCTCTAGTGAAGACCAGACCCCAGTTAGACTCCACGTCCCGGAGGTTCCACTTGGTGTAACACCAGACTTCCGTGCTCCTCGCCAACATGGTCGGATCCTCATTGCCTCAGCACTCTGGATCTGTTTCTCTGTCTACAGCTTGTGTGATTAAACTGCTTTTACGAACCGTCATTAACCAAATCTACAGGGACAATTTTTTTTTTATATGCATGCGTGATAATGGTTACCCTAAATGAAGCACAATACAGGTTACATCACCATTACACAGCACTCATTATTAGGGCTTAACTGTTTAGCTTAGCTGCACTGTTCATTCCTTTCTTCCCAACTCTGATCACACTTAAGCATGCATTACTGATCTGGTTCCAAACCCTAGAACTTCCCATTCTTTCTCCATGGTTCGTAATGAGGGCCTATGGTTACAAAGGCGTCA
This sequence comes from Limnodynastes dumerilii, assembly GCA_011038615.1. NCBI lineage: Eukaryota > Metazoa > Chordata > Amphibia > Anura > Limnodynastidae > Limnodynastes > Limnodynastes dumerilii. Next base: position 165,714 of record WWET01000798.1, on the reverse strand, counting down.
AGGACACCCAAACAGACATTAATGTATTCTCTGTCATAAACAATAGCTATAAGAATAATGTGGCCTATAGGCAATGGTCAAAGTGAAAATTTAGAAGTGGTGGTATTAAAATAGAAGTTACGGAAACATAGAAAATAATAGGAGTGAATAGAGATTTAGGTTTTCAATTAAATCAGTTAGAGACGTAGTGGTATGGCACGCAGCTCCAAGCAATGCTTATAAGAGATTAGCAGAAGACGTATCTGAAGTAAAATCACAGCCTAGAGTGTGCTTTCAGACATACCCTGCATGGTAGACATACATTCTCCACAGATGATATTTTAGGACTAAACATAAAAACAAAACAAACTCAAGATGTAGGTTGATATTAAACACACAATAAGTGAAGAGGACACAGGACAGAAGGATGTACACAATATATTTAATATGTTGCATAACCAAATTACCCAGAATCTAAATGGTTATCCTTTATTCCATGAAATCTCTATGACAAATTCCAGTGGGTCATTAAAAAAAAACAAAAAAACAAACACACAGTAAAAAGGATTTATTTTTGTATGCACAACTCTAAACAGAATTTCTTACAAGTATTGTTCTATAAACAGCAAATCATGGATAATGGCTAATCCGCATTGTTCTGTCAGGCAGGTGCTGACCCCAGGGTCACAATTACATTGCATGGCTAAAAATTGGCAATGAGAGGCAAGGTTGATATCTATATACATAGACACATAGTTGAGGTTAAACAAAAAAAGACACCACTCCATCAAGATCAACCTATAATGGATCTCCTGCGATCCCAATCTTATAATTGAAATTGATCCATCTGGAAAAATCTCAAGATGATGAATCCACTACTATCCCTTATTTTAATTAATGGTTGTAACCCTGGATATCTTTTTTTTCTGCTTTTTTAAATATATCAATTGAATCTGCCACTCATGAAGAAGTACTATGAGCTTTACTTCGGATGAAAAGTCGGTGACCAAAATAAAGACTTATGTCAGACTCTTCACAGGTTGATCAAAGGATTCTAGGCACATGAATTTCACTATTCCAATGATTTGGAATGAAATGAAGGACCACTGTACAGAATGATACTTTTGTCTGACAAACATTTCAGGAATCAGCTGCAAGTCAAAGGACATTGTGACATACCCTAATTTATCGTCTGCCATAAGTCATGTGCCTCATAGTGAAGAAATGCCAGTGCCAAAGACTCCAGAAAAGGTCAAACTTAGAGAACATAAACGAGAAACAGAGCATGGTGTCGATCATGTAAGGCTTGACCCAACCATTAAGACTCTCTGTTTCTCTTCTGAAACATATTCATTTACCCACAGAATTCTCAATGACCTTGTCTGAGATTTGAACCTATATAAAAAGCAAGCAGAAGTTTTGGGCTCCAGATTGACAGACTGGAATCTCCTTTGTAATGCAACAAAAGTTGAGACAGAGGTATTTTGACTTTAAGGATATTTTCTGCAATTGAAGATAGAATGGTCTTTTTCCATAATATTAATTCTGTTATGGAAGCACTTGGTCACGAGCACAAAACAGAAGATTCGCATCTATTCAACAATTTATCTAAAGATAAGATAACTACTCATCAACAACAATAAGTTTCCCTCGCTAATGCTATCTCATAGTACTGTTATGAAGTTAACACATGGGCGCATGAAAAATCTGCTGATTAAAATCAAATATATAGAACACAAATGACGTGTGTGGTGACTTAAAAGTAATTTCTCTCTTGCTTGGATTACAACTTGATTTCACAAATTAACGCGATTTTCTGTGTAAGTGGCCAAAAAACAATTAAGTTCAGAAGCAGTGGCCAAAGCAAATATTACTAACCTCAGGAAAGAAAAATGTTGTAAGTGCATCACTTGTTGATCCTTAAAAAGTATACCTTACCAAAGCAATGGATCAAAGTGGGCTTGCAATTGCACACTTAAGAAGAAATGCCCAAGGATCAGGGATGCAAAGATCAGAGGACATATTTGTGGATCTTCAATTAAGAGAGCCGATGCAAGATGGGAACTTTGATGGTACACTTAATCAGGCCGAAAAAGCTACATGGAAGTCTCTCAAGAGCATTATTTTATGAAACTATAAGGCAGACAACTAGAAAGAGATAGTGGAAAATATTTTAAAACCTTACAAGACCACGGCATATCTAAAAAGTCTTAGACACACCTGGACTTCTTCAAAACCAATCTTGGAGCAATAATCGATTAAAAGAGAGAACGGTTCTACCAGGACATTTCCGTTATGTAAAAGCGATATCAGGACAAACGGTGTCCAAGTATACTGGCTGACTAATGGAGCCTTAAAAGGGATGCCCCTGAGGCAAAACACAGCAGTAATTCCTATGCGTAAACATTTTAAGTGTTTAAATAGTTTTCTATGTCTGTAATGTTAATAAATGTAGTGTAAATCTGAATTGGGTCTCACACAAAATACTTACAAGATAGAGAAATTCTAAAAAATGTTTGAGTTCAGCACTGAAAACCCTATTAGAGGCACTTATATTGACTCTTGTGACAAAAAGTAAGAAATAACATAATTAACACACATTGAAAAGATTGAACAAATGAAATAAAATGCTCACACACACAGGATATGCGGTTATATTTATATAGAATGCCTTTTCCAAATGCCTTGGAATCAAAGAGCTTGTTGAAGCAAGGCCAGACAGGTTAATATATACAGACACATTATACAAATGCCACTTTACACATTATGTTTATCTTACACCTCAGCTATTTCTTCTCACAAATCCCTCCACATGCCATTCAGAATTTATTTTCCAATAGATGTGTTGACCTGTCTAGCTGTACAATGATTAATATTAAAGACAGTGCATGATCTCTCTATAGGTGGCTTTAGATGTACATGTTGTGTTTTATTGAAGATGACCACAGCTTATATGTTAGCATGTATCTCTATAAAATAAGACACGCTGTATTTGCAAGAACATACTGGGTGACAATGATTTTTTAAATATTCCATAGATCATAGAGACTCTGAAACTGCAAAAGTCTCCTTGGACAAATATCACATTTTATTGACTTACTCATTCAGCAAGAAAAATAACCATGCTTCCACCATATAAATCTGCAGTTCTTAACCGACTTTTGGTGCATGGTTAGCCACTAATAAATCAGATTAAGTGCCACTTTTATAATAAAAAGCATCATGCAATAGAATAGATATATTCAGAGATATACCAGATGTCAGATATAAGGATGCAAATTCAAAAAATCTTGACCAGGACTTTTCTTTTTTGGCCACCAGAAAGTTTTCCAGCTGCCAGTAAAATATATTTTA
>WWET01000798.1:103281-119792 GCA_011038615.1 Limnodynastes dumerilii | reverse complement strand
GAAAAGTGAAGATGTTTGCCATAGGAACCAATCAGATTTTAGCTGACATTCTCTATTATGTAAAAAGAAAGTGAGAGCTAGGATCTGATTGGTTGCTATAGGCAACATCTCCACTTTTCCAAACCCGCAGCTTGATAAATCTGGCCCTAAGTTTTTAATTTTGCATAAAAGCTTAGGTTATCAGTTCGTCCAAAAGTAAAGGCTTCAATAATTTCTAACAATGTTTCTCTATAGACTACAGTAACTGGTAATTAACCAAAACAGGTACCTGAAATTACCTTGTATAGATTCACATCGTAATAGACCACTTTCACAGCAGCATTAATGGGGTTTTGAGAGAAATTCTTAAATAATGTCATAAGATACACTATATAGTCAGCATAAGAGGCATGTGTTTGGTAAACACTTCATAATGGAAAACATATGACTAATACACTAATGGGAACACAGTCTTACATTTCTAGTTTACACCCCAAATAAAAAGGTGAAAACATCTTGTTTAAAACAGAAACAGATATAAGAATGCATCTGGAATACAGCATTCAATGTCTAAAAAATCGCACAAATAGTAAACAATTTTGCAGCCTGAACAGACAAGATTACACGGACACTCTTACACTCTTAGCTATAACAAACATAATGGTCTTAAATCAAGTATTGTAATAAAAATGCAATAAATACAGAATGCCAGTAACAGGCATGTACTGATAGTAAGACGCATGCAAAGGCTGATATAGTATAGTTTTACAATAGAGGAACGAAATACAGGGCTTCCGTTCACTGCTGCGAAACTGCCATTTTTAACATACACACAGACAGCTAATTGTCGGCTGTGTAAATTGCGAAAATGTCCCCATTTAGAAATTCACACCGCAGACCCGCAAGCTCCTGGCATTCCGACAACCGGACAGCTTAGTGCAATGGAGGGGATGTAGTTTAGCAGGGTAGACTTAGGGATAGGCAGCGGGAGGGTATGGATCGCATTAGGGGAAGGTTGGGTCAGGCTGCGGAGAAGGAAGGATAAGCATTAGGGTAATGGAAGAGCAGGGTTAGGGTAAGAATTAGCATAAGGGTTGGGAAAATACAGATCGGAGCTTACCTGTCTGTGGTAGGGCAGGAAGTTTCGGTTCAGGTCCGTAGTTTGAAATGTGCTGTTGAAAACAGCCCTTTCGAAAAAGGGCTGTTCTCAGCGGCGAACCACATCCGAAACACAGATATCTGAATAAGTGGATAACAGTAAAACATGCCAAAACTATGTATATAGTATAGAACACGTTTCCACATATTTTATTTTACAGATGAGAAATGTGTGAGTGAGAGTGTCTATGTTGATATATACAGAACCATGCTTTATGAGTGATATATGAAGGTGGAAATATATTGGTAAGTTTCTTAATTAAATCAGTGGGAGAAGTAGTGGTATAGCATACTGTATACCAAACCACATTAGGCACTGGTTTACAGACATAGCACACGATCACAAAATAGATGCTATATTATGATGTGTAACAGTACTTACTGTCTTTAAAAAAATTAGCAACAGAACTGATATCTGTAACTAAGGCTGCAGAAACGCAGTTGTTTGCTTTACTGTGACATTGCTAGCCAAGACCTTGTATCAACCAAACTCCCTTTATATATCTTCCAAGAAAGTCTATCAACTCACAGGTTAAAAGGAATATTATAGTCACTTCCACAACAACATATCCCAATGGACACTGATGTACATTTACAATTTAAACTTAATTTTTATTATGAAATTAATAAAGCATCTAACCGTGTTCAATGCATTAAATATTTTCATCTATTTAAATGATGTCAATATGTACAACAAAGTTAAACACTAATTGGTGGTATGAACATAAGTATAGACGAGGGGTTCTCATCCAGTGGTACTTAGATCACTGTCAGGTAGTACTTAGGGCAATTGGACAAGGTTCTAAGTACGATACCAAATGGTAGAGGATATAATCAACATAATAAATATATATCGGTCGTTGGTATGGGTTTACATGATGTGCAAAGTGGCACTTGACCTGATTCCATAGCGGGTAACCAGTACTCCCAAAAAAAAAAAAAGATGACAACCACTGGTATAGACTATAATTATAGTATCATATGTCCAGTATGTAAAACGTTACTATTTATTTTCTCCATTAAACATATTATTGCATTAAAAATATCCTAAAAACATGTATGCCTAGAACCAAGGAGCAGATTTTCTGCACTTGGCTCTCCAAACACAGCATATGTGGCGCTCCACTATTGGACCCCCACTGTTTCCAGGCAACACACCGCTAACACCTCCCATCGCATAGATGGCCTCCTGATGCCAATCCCCATAGCAGCAGATATGAAGTCGGGATGGTGTGTCCAAACTCCGTTTCTGCCCCTTATACGTGCTCAGCCTCCATTTCTGCCTCTTCTATACACAAAACTTTTGTCTTTTATAACCTTTTCTGAACAGACTTACCTCTTCCTCCTTGGTGCTCTGCTGAATGGCGCTAACCTAACACTGTCATTCACATAAACAATATTGGTCTCTTACAGGCTCAATATAGGATCGGTTTCCATGAATGACGCAATTGCTTACTATATGTTAGGTCCACATACTTATATGAAACAGATTTGGTCCTACAGGGATCCCAGAGGAGCTCTGTATAACCAGTACTGCTTAGGCGAATGTCTATGTGATCTGTGGTCTATGCAACTGCCGTACAAGTGACTTAATGGGGATGGGGTTGCTGGCCCTAATGTTATATATGATACAGCCACCAGCTCAGTGTCAATTTGGGTACCTATTTAGTACCCATTCCCAATAGTGACAGGCTGCCATGGGCTAAGAATAAGAGGAATAAGAGGATTAGACTACCAGACATGGAGGGTTAGGTATCAAGAAAGGGAAGGTTAGGGTTTGGCTGCAAGTACCAGAGAAGGGGAAGGGGGTTGATGGGTAAGGCTATGAGAAATGTAGGGTTAAGGAAAAGGTTAAGATTAGCATAAAACAGCTGCTGGCAGACAAATCTCTGCGACTTCGCTTTCTAAAACGGAGACCGCTGACACTCAACATTATACCAGCAAACCACAACCACTTAAAGGGGAATGGATCATGCTGGACGTTTCCCTGTAAGTCACATTGGGGTGCACCTTGTGCTATTGCACAGCTCACCTGTCCCTAGAAATGGCCCTATGTTCTGCCCACTTGTGACTGCAACCTGGTGCCCTAAGGTTTCATTTGTCAAAGTCTGGATTGAGTGCACTCCATTGCTATTCAGTTGCACAGATGCTTGCACATGCCTACATCACAAAGATGGAGAATATATCATTTGACCGCACAGAAATGAGGGACTTGTGAATATTTGCATCCAGTCCCTTGTACCAGAATTTCTTAATGAGCTGGAAGGTATATAATCACCTAGGTCAGGGATAGGCAAACTGCGGCTCTCCAGGTGTTGCGAAACTACAATTCCCAGCATGCTTTACCTGCAAAAGCATAGCTGGTACCTGACAAGGTTTGATGGGAATTGTAGTTTTGCAACACCTGGAAAGCCGCAGTTTGCCTATCCCTGACCTAGGTGGTCAAAAACTCTGCATGTCAGGTTAAAGTTAAGATGAGCATTAACCACCTGCTGGCAGAGAAATCTCTGCGACTTCGCTTTCTAAAATGGACACTGCCGACACTCAACATTATACCAGCAACCACAACCACTTAAAGGGGGATGGATCATGCTGGACGTTTCCCTTAAAGTCACCTTGGGGTGCACCTTGTGCTATTGCACAGCTCGCCTGTCCCTAGAAATGGCCCTATGTTCTGCCCACTTGTGACTGCAACCTGGTGCCCATGTTGTAAGGGGTCATTTGTCAGAGTCTGGATTGAGTGCACTGCATTGCTATTCAGTTGCACAGATGCTTGCACATGCCTACATCACAAAGATGGAGAATATATCATTTGACCGCACAGAAATGAGGGACTTGTGAATATTTGCATCCAGTCCCTTGTACCAGAATTTCTTAATGAGCTGGAAGGTATATAATCACCTAGGTCAGGGATAGGGAAACTGCGGCTCTCTAGGTGTTTTGCGAAACTACAATTCCCAGCATGCTATAACTGCAAAAGCATAGCTGGTACCTGACAAGGTTTGATGGGAATTGTAGTTTTGCAACACCTGGAAAGCCGCAGTTTGCCTATCCCTGACCTAGGTGGTCAAAAACTCTGCATGTCCTCGCTCTACAGTTTGTTGTAGCATAAGAAGCAACAATAAGGCAATTGCTACACTCACGCCTGCAGGCACAACATCAGGCAACCAGATCACCATTGCCAGGAACCCTATTACAGCACACAGTAATAACTACTGATGGTATCAAATGAATTGGAGCATATGTAAATGTTGTTGATCTACTTTAACTGCAGTGCACCTGGACAATTTCCACTCATACTGCATAGAAGTTTACTGAATACTGGCCATTCCCTGATGTGAAAGATATATTAACACGCTGAACAGTAATAATTTTTCTGCTATTCTGCTGAGAAAAGGAACATATAGAAACCCTTTGATCAACTAGAGGAAAATCTACCTTCACGTTTATAAATAAATCAGGAGAGAAATAATTTAGTCATAATTTTATAGAAATTTATTATTACATATAATGGAAAACAAATGTAGGAATGGTTTTTACTATTGAACATTATGAATAATTAACACGGCATTCAGAGGATAACAGATAATAACAGCCTACACAAATGTAGAAAGCCAATTAGTCATACATGTAACCTACCTATAAATGACTCTACATCTCAATTCATTCCTTTACATTGATGACCTTTAACCAATACGTTTTAAGTATTTTAATAAATGCAAATACAGATTTATCTTTTTGAAGTTTTAAATACACATTTCTGTCCATTGAGATATGAATAATTGCCTTTTATTATATACTATAATTTGCATTTGTGGTCTTTGTGAGAGTCTTCCAGAGTAGTATAGTACAAGTGTTTTTATTCTAGTTATGTTTATTTCTGCTATAAGTATTGTATATATGCACAGTATATTGCTATATTTTTGGTATATGAAAAAACTATGGTTTTTTTTATCTGCTAGTGCAGAATTAGGTTTTTTTTGGATTAGGATGCGTCATATCTTACATAAAATGCACAGTGTGACAAATCCGTTAACGTAGACAACACAAATATGTGCTCAACCACGGCAGACAAGATAAAGAGAAGTGTGTGTTCAAAATGATTTTAGCCCTTAAAAGAAAAACTGTTCTGTGCACATAATAGTCCACATCACATGTTCAGGCTTTTATCTTTGAATTAAAATAATGGGAAATTAGCAGGTTCACAATAAGATGAATATAGAACGGCAGAACATGAAAAGACAATCCTCTGAGCTGAAGTTACTGTGCACAATGTGTAAAAAGCATTGACTATCCGTTAATACTTTTCACGGTCAATCAATATTTTATTGCTAGTGTTTAAAATGCAATGTTTTTATACTACGCTGTTATGCTTCCACAGAAGGCATGCAAGTAACTTTCCAGAACACAATGTACAGAGGGGAGCAGTGGTCTCTGACTAGTTGCAGATAACCTTGTATTTCTTTGGCAGGATGTGAGTGAATGAGAAGTGTAATGAGTGACCTTTATTGCTTTGCCAATTTGATTTACTAATTATGTGTTATAATTGACAAAGTCTGTTTCTCATCATTTGGGATGATAAAACCTATTTAGGGACACACTGACACAGGGACCAATCCAGAGAAATTTACAATTCACACTAAGGGATAAGCAGAATTCTTTTTTTCTGTGAATGCTGATGTGCTGGCTTTACACGTGCCCCATAAAAATATGTATTCAATAATATTTTTCTATCTGAGTACTCCAATGACAAGTAAAAAAAAGATTACAATACCCCTTATTCCCACACATAGGGGCCGCTGCTGGGGACCACAACCAGTCCTGCAGCAAAGCCTAGCCTCACCATCAGAGGCTCTAGTGAATACCAGGCCCCAGTTAGACTTCGTGCTCCGGTGAGCGGTAACATTACCGATGGCTGGACAGGAAGCGGAAGCGCTTCCACTAAGTGGGAAAGGAGGTATGCAAATGCTATAGTACGGGCTGAGTTCAGCCCTTCTATATTATCCATACTTATGCACCGGCCCCATCTTACACGGAGAACATGCAGAAATATCAAGGTAGGGCCCCAGCGCACCCGTATGATTGAGGTGAGAGGCCTCGTCTCACCTGCAATGGAGTTAGAATACAGTAGGGATCCGGCTCTAGAGCTCTGAGTGCAGCAGCAGCTATCCGCTATCTTAAAATATAATATAAAATCTCTGTAAGCATTTTCTGTTAAGTTGCAAATGGATAAGGTCATGGAATATTGATCTGTCAATACTAGGAAACAATTCCAAAATACAGAGTGCAGAGAGAATATCAGCAAGGAAAGCTGTTCCTGGCTGTAAAAGCAGAGTCAGCATACAGATTACATATTTTATTGTCTCCCAAGTTGAAGATATTGAAACTATACTTTTAAAGTGAACCTCGGTTTTATCAAGTGAATTCATTATGAATCCATGTCAGTTGTTCTGGTCATTAATGATGTAATGAGATGAGGAAACTGACATGACAAATGAGGGTGATTGTAAAAAATACATTTGAGAATATATCTTTTAAAAGCTAATATGACCGCATGCCTGACTGCTTACATCAAGCTGTGGCTGAATATAACCATACGGACAAAGAACACAAAGGAAACATTCCCTGTTATAGGATTAAACAGGTCACATTGTTAAAGTTAGCAATATCTGTTACTGTGGCAAAGATAAATATAGTAAAATACTTGGAATTGGAAATTGGCTAAGTGCAATGGAGCAAGAAATCAAAATGGTATTTTCTAATGATGTGATCAAAGATGTTTATCAGAATTTTAACAACTGCAAAATACCACATTTTTAGTGCATAGGAATTCCTAATAAAAATATTTATATTTTATTCACAAGACAACTGGGACCTATTAAACTACTAAAAATGACATTACCAAGTTTGTTTATCAATATGAATACTGCAGAATACAAGAAAGTTTACCATTAAGCACAACACTTTGCATCTGCAATGCTAGTCTGTGCGTTAGTTTCGAATTTGCAGATAGAGTTGTGTAATTGTGTTAGGATACAAAAACTGCTCTATAGACTAACACAGTTAACTTAAGTAGGGTACACAATGGGCTTTTCAGTAAATAATCTTTCCAATCACAAAATCAAAAGAGCGTTTCACCAGCTATCCTACCAGTTTGTACTGTCCAAAGATCTCCTAATAGACAAAGAACACATCGTTGATCTGGCATATTAAGAGCTCCAAAAGATGAAATCAAAAGATCACTGACTGTTTCAAAAATTTTTTTAGCATCTTTGGACAGTACACACTGGTAAGATATGTGGTGAAATGGTCTTTTGATTATGTGATTGCAAAGACTATTTCTAAAAAGCCCTAGTGTGTACCCTGCCTTAGTCATTAGAATAAAAATATGTGGCATAACTGTACTTAAATAAAATATTCATTTGCATATTTTATGGACATAAAAATAGGCTATTTCATAGACTAATGTTGACATAGTTGTTTACCAAGGTTAGCTACACAGGCATATTTAGTTATAGAAATAATGTCTTACATGACAGCGACACTTACTTTTATACAAACTGACCAGTGGTTCCCAAATGGACCCATATCCCATTCACATTGCACCAAAACCCAGGTTATTGTCGGGACAAGCCTGGACAATCTGGGTCTAGTTGCAATGTGAAAGTGCCTGAATGCCACTACCCAAGTTTAACGACTCGGGACTTTTACAGAGTTATTGCCTGGCCGAGCTGGTCATTGTGAGAGGTGAGAGACAGGCTTTTTTTTTTTTTTTTTAAACGGGCCTTACGGGGGTATTAGGGAAATGAGTAATCAAATGGATGACTCACAGGGCAGACCCGTGTTCAAAAACCCAGAATATTGCCCAGTGTGAAAGGGAAAAAGAAAAAAAAAATGTGAAGATCTGGGACATGGCAATAACCCAGGTTGCTGGGATGGAAATGTGAAAGCGTTATCAGTAATTTTTTTTAAGACACTTCTAAGCCTAAAAAAAAAGCTGAGCAGTTCCCGTTTTTAAATAGTTCAAATAACTTTAAACAAAAAAAAGGGGGGGGAGAGGGATGAGACAGACAGACAGACAGACAGAGAGAGAGAGAGAGAGGAAAAGGGAGGGAGATAGACAAGACAATGCATCATCCCGTTGCACAATGTAGGTAAGAGGATTACAATGCAGCTCTGGAATACTAGGCCTACGGTATGCTCCAATTAGAGATAAACTTGACATATGACTCCAGTGTACATGTTCTGCACTAGTGCATGCTCAGAAGACGACTATAACCCATGCTTTTAAACCTGAAAATGCTATGAGCACAAGCCAGTATTTCATTTTGCCGATTTCTACCGATTTGCTATAAACAATTTTCTATTGACCAAGGATTCTGCTAAATTATGATAAAGCCTTAAACAATGTGAAAACATAACAAAACGCTAAGGGGAATAAGTGCATTGTTTCTCATCTAATAAGGTTTTATGCACTTAGATTCTACTTTAAGCAGTCCAAAGAACATCTAAAGTCTTGATGTCATTAGATGGCATAAAACTAAATAAATTATCCCTCAAATACTCTCCAGAACTCATTAGAATATTTATTGCATAGGTTTTTCTAGATCAGGGCCCAGCAAGGGTGACTAGAAATGATTAACTGGTGAACCAAATTGATGTGAAGGAGAAACTTATTCACAGGCCTCTTTCTTTCCCGCTGAAACTAATGTTGACGTTTCCTGTAGTGTAAACGGGTGAGGGGACCTAAAATGCCATAGTTGCTCCTCTAGTCATAAGCTCCCATAGCACACCGTGGAGGAAAAACTAAATTAGAAAAGACTTCAGTAAGTAAGTGTGTGTTATAAAAACAAAAAACTGGCATCTACATTCTTATTTTGCCACCTAAATTCGTCAGGCCCTGTTCTAGATGTTACAAACAAACCATGTAATCATCAGGACATTATCACATGAACACAGGAAAACTAGGCAGTGACAAGCACAAGTATATTTATTATGCTCATAATCCCCTGTGATACTTCTATCAAAAACAAGAAAAAAGGTCCAAATATTTTACAATACTTGTTTTGTACTGAGGATTGGGACAGAGTTTACAGCCTAACCGGAAGTCTCCTCTTCTAGGTCTCCTCCCCTCCCCGCAGCCAAACTCTAAGCCTCCCCTACTCCCATCCATCAACTCCTCACAGCCTAACCTTCTCTGATTCATCCCCTCTCTGCAGACTACCCTGCTAAACTACATCCCCTCCCCTGCACTAACATGTCCGGTTGTTGGAATGTTGGGAACCTACAGGGTCTGCGGCGGGTCTGCAGTGTGTATGAAGAAAATTGCTTTTTCGCAGTGGCATGCAGAACCAGGTAAAGGCCATCCCCTATTCATAGGTTTCCATTTTGTCAGATGTCATGGCTACATGTTATGAAACCAAATGTCATAACACCACTCATTAAGTCACAAACTGAAGTTACTGATTTGCATCATTTTATGTTATTCAACTGTGTTAAGTGCGGCTCCTAACTTTCTAAAATTCAGATGTATAATATATGATGTGGAATATTAATGTAGTGTAACTGGGGGTGTAATATATAAAGCAGAGGCACTGATGTGACGGCAGGATTTTATATGAAAGGTTGGGAGAGTGGAGTTTTGGTTTACTTAAATGTTAGGTAGAAAAGAACATGAAATTTAGGAAGGAAACAACAGCTCTAATAAAGAGGTTCAACATTATCAGCCACACTATAAAATAAGACTGCCTTGGTCTGCAGGGAGAATTACTGTATGAGTGTGAGGTGCTGTAGTTAGGGAGTTCTCTGATATATGTGGGAAACTGTAGGTGGAAGAAATATTGCTATAATGTGTGTGGAGTTATTACTGTAATAAGTGTGCTGGGGGTATTGCTGTCATGTGTTATTGCTATAATGTGTTTCAGCAGTCTGGTATCTGTAATTTGTGATGGGTAACAATGTGTGTCTTGGTGTGTGATTTTGCTATAATTGGTAGGGTGGTGTTGGGCATTGATTGGGGTATTTCTGTAATAGGTGGATTTAGTGACATATGCCAAGACGAGTGTGGGTCCCCGAACTGTCTGGGATATTAATTACTTATGCCTCTCCGCAGCCTAACCCTAAGTAACCCCCCCCCCACAGCTTAACCCTAAGTCCCCTCCCCCAGCCTAACCTTAAGTCACCCCCAAACACGCAGCCTAACCCTAAGTCCCTGGCAGCAGAGCTTCCCAAAAAAAATGGGTGAGTATGTGAATCACGTACGTACTCACCGACTCATCAAAAAAATCTGAAAAGGCTCTCATTCGAAATTTTCCGTTCTTTTGGTTACGATTATCGTTAAATTCCCATACACTGTGCGATTTTCCATTTTATCTTTCGCTTTGGCACGATTTAAATCAAACATGTCAAACAATCCAATAATCGTTCAAAACAGCTTTTTTGACGATTATTGGATGATCGCCCATAAAATCGTTACCATACACTTGAACGATAATTTGAACGATTACACAATGATTGCAAAATCGGAACGATAATTGTTCTAGTGTATGGCCAGCTTAAGAGCACTTTATTACAAGGAAAGTTGTTTTGATTTAGATCACCCTTTCACATCCACATGTCCCACTTTTTTTTAAAGAAATAAACATTAAGGAAAAATCATGATATCTAAATAAATATCGGAAAAAATATAATACTTATATCAGTAGCTGCTGTTTATTTTATTACCACTGAAGGCATTTTTTCATGCAGTAACAATTAACAAATTAGGAGGGTGAAACAGCAGAATTCAGACAATAGATGGTGAGCAAATGGCCATGATCGATAAGTAGCTACAATTACAGCAATTAAAGCAAACACAGCTGCAGGGCAGTACTGAAAACATATTAGCTATCTGACTTAAGATAAAACAAAAATAAAAGAAAACAGATGAAATCAGATGTCCTTACATTGAAGTAAAAAATTACATTTATAACAAATAATTATAATGAAAATGAATTCTGCCCATAACATGGTCTTTGAGGTACACATTAAGCAATACCAGCATATTAATAAAATAAAAACAGACTGTTAATTGGCTGAGACATGGATTACTGCAGCAGTATCTGTGGTTATGCTAGTACTTGCTTAGAGAGGGTTCCCCTGAGATGCTCGTGCGGATAGACCTTAAGCAACTTATCAGTTTCCTCTAAAACAGGGGTACTTGGGAGCACTGTCTGCTGGTACTGGGAGGCAACTGGGCAAGGTTATAAGGGGGAAGCAATCATATTTTAACCAGGTGTGATACTAGACGGCAGGAAGAATATTTAATAAAAAAATCTAGGGTCTGAATTTAATATGTACCACAATATCATTACAAAAATATATCATTTAAAAAGCATATATCCATGTAGCTACTGGGTGTGCATCTGCATGATATGCAAATCACCTGATTCCATAGTGGGTAACTGGTACTCCCCTAAAAAAGGTTGAGTTGAGAACCCCCTGCTCTAAAACATAATTACATGCCATTAACAAACATTGAATGGCAATATGTTTATGTGTATCAGTTTTGTGCGTATGACATTATACACAATAGGAGAAATGTCATGCTTTTTTTTGACTGCCAAAAATATATACCTAAATGTAATGTGCTTGTCTCCCTGTTATGCAGTGTGTGCCAGAGTTTTTATGGTTTGTGAAGTGCAGTGTGTACCCGAGTTTCTGTGGAAGGTTCACCATGTACCAGAGTTTCTGTGGTTTGTGAAGGTGCAGTGTGTACCAGTTTCTGTGGCTTGTGAAGGTGCAGTGTGTACTAGAGTTTCTGTGGTTTGTGAAGGTGCACCGTGTACCAGAGTTTCTGTGGTTTGTGAAGGTGCACCGTGTACCAGAGTTTCTATGGTTTATGAAGGTGCACCGTGTACCAGAGTTTCTGTGGTTTGTGAAGGTGCACAGTGTACCAGAGTTTCTGTGGTTTGTGAAGGTGCAACGTGTACCAGAGTTTCTGTGGTAGGGTGTACCAGAGTTTCTGTGGTTTGTGAAGGAGCACCGTGTACCAGAGTTTCTGTGGTTTGTGAAGGTGCACTGTGTACCAGAGTTTCTGTGGTTTGTGAAGGTGCACCGTGTACCAGAGTTTCTGTGGCAGTGTGTACATGAGTTTCTGTGGCTGTGAAGATGCAGTGTGTACCAGAGTTTCTGTGGCAGTGTGTACCTGAGTTTCTGTGGTTTGTTTCTTTGGTTCTCCGCCCCGTCCCCTAATTTGCATGCCTATCTGCACCTTTACAGCCGCATTGCTGATCATAACGGGTCTTTCTCCGCCTCATCCCCTAATTTGCATGCCTATCTCCGCCTTTACGGCGAAGATACTGCACGCGTAAAGGGGGGAAAGCACCTTTTACATAACAGCCGGCGGTCGTAACTATAGTTACAGCCGCCGGCCCTTACAGTGGGGTAAGAAGGTTGTGCGCATGCGCACAACCATCTAAACAGGGGAATTACGGCCGAGCTGTTCCTCTGGATCAGGCCCAATGTGATTAAAGATGGACAGATACACAGGCAACTCAACAGACTTTATCCTGTTTTTAAGAGAAATGGACATAACTACAACACTAGTCATTTGAACAATTATACTCTCTCATTATCAGCATTGAAAGAAAGTTATTTATTCTATTTCCAGAATTCAAGAACAATCATGTCCTTGAAAGACGAAGGATTAGATAAGGAATATCATCACTGAATCAAATTTGAAGAAAGTATAATTATAGTTAATTTTAACATTGTTTCACTGTACAATATAACGTATTTAGAGTGTGACATGAAATCCAGGAGACATATAAAAATGTAATTTATGGAAGCACACAAATTGATTTCGACATAACATAATAAACTTGACTTCCACCCCCTTTCAGAGCTGGCAGACGTGTAAGCTCTACAAAGTAAAAGCTGGCATGACATATGCTACCATTTATTTCAAATAAATGTAATGTTATAGAACTAAAAATACCAGAGTACAACAAGCTGGCTAGTGTTAGGAAAAGATCACAAGCTACAATTTCTTAAAAAGGAATCGGCACAGATGGAGCTGCGGGAGAGCTCTCAATCTGACTGGAATCAGCTGGCAATATGCAAAAATCAGTAACATTAATATGTGGGAGCAGAGTTCAGCATTTATAAGTCGATGAATTAAAACACCCATCAAGTAACCTATTAGGAGTGTATGATATTATAAATGACACAAGGCAGGAGCACTTTTACGCTAATTTTCATAGGTAAGTTGCATTGTCAAAGTTATATATCTAAATCTAATGTGCACGCATCACTGTCCTGGTCTCTGTGCCAGAAACAGAACCTGAGTTTCTGTGGTTTGTGGAGGTGCGGTGCGTACCCAAGTATTTGTGGCTTGTGGGAGACAATGTGTACCTGAGTTTCTGTGGTTTGTAGAAATGCTGTGTGCTCCCAAATTTCTGTGGTTTGTGTAGGTGCAGTGTGTACCAGAGATTCCGTGGTTTGTATAGGTGCAGTGTGTACCAAAGCTTCCGTGGTTTGTGGAGGTGCAGTGTGTATCAGTTACAGGACTGCTCCCAGGGCATGGAGTCTAACAGGGGCCTGGTCTTTACTAAAGCCCCTGTGGTCAATACACTAAGTACTAAACAGGAGTAATACAAATACAAAGATACCAATGTACATAAATATAGCCGCCAAAGGGTAACAGACATATAGTAAAAAAGGCAACTGGTTCACAAAAGAACAAGCAGATAACAAGCAGGAGATAATTGAGCACACATGCAACAGGAACACAGGATAAGTAATAAATGACCAGCAGCCTGCTCAGAGAGAGGAAGTCCTGTATATACAGGTTGACCAAGGTGCTGAATAATTAACTTATAATCAAGAGTAAAACTGCAACCCTTAGGGGCAGATTAGGATAATGTCCCTGATCTGGAGGCACACAAATGTCCAAGCTTGTCCCTATGGCAAGACAGGGTATAACATGTCTTCACGGTGTAATATTACCCTAGTTTCTGTGGTTTCTGGATGTACAGGGTGTATGCGACTTTACGTCCAGACAATTAATTCAGTAAACTCAATGGTAACTCATTATTGATGCCAGACAATTAAGGTTTTTCAGCCTCATGCACAAACTCTGGATCAAATGCACATGGATAGTTATTTTGGAATATTTGCTGGGGCATACACTGTTTGAAACAAATGGATATGTTTAGGAAGTTTGAAGAATAGACAATATTAAGTAGGCTTAAGACCAAGATTGTGGCATGGTGCCAGCACTTTCTACCACCACTGGGCAACAATTAATGGAACGTCATTTGGAAGGATTGTGTCACATCTCTCCATCAGAACTCCAGGCACATCTAAAATTCATGCCAAGGAGTACTGCTCAGCTTCACATTAATTTCAATGCCTGTTTACTTTGGTAGGCAGTCGTATATTGAAGTGTTTTAACGCCTAAGAACATGCCACAAGAAAATGTAAAGAACAAGCCCCTCTCACATCTGTTTATTAATACCCATTTAATTATCATGTTTTAGTAACACAAAATATGCTGGAGGTTTATTTAAAAAAGAAAGTAGAAATTTTACATTTTAACTGGTCGGTGAAATATTATAAAATTGTTACATTTTCCAACACAGATTTCTGCTCCAATAACTTCATTGCTGAATAATAATTTTTATAATGTTGAATTAGTTTCACACATTATATATACCTTTGCTTCCTTTGCATACAGTAAGTCACTACCAGATGAAATTAATCTTAACCAAAGCAGATTCTCCCAGCCAATCAGATGAGTCTATTGTAGAAAGAAGCCGCCTGCATTTAATTACTGTTGTCATTTTGTTTTTCTAACATTATATTTGCAATTTTCAGAACAATGACACTGTTTTCTTTCCAACTGTACAATAAAAAGGTATAATTTTATTTTTTAGTAAATGGGAGAGAGTTTGGCAAGTGTTTTCCCCAATGAATCTGAATGTTTTGCTTTTTACTATTCTAGTAATGTTCAGGGTTGTCAAAGTCCTTGGAACATGGTTCCATAGCTGATTCTTTTCTTCTTTTTACAAAATGTTCACACCAAGACCCAAGGAAACTGTACAAGGTGTAATGCATGTGATATATTATACATCTGAGTTTTAGACACTTTAGCATACTGAACAAGGTATCTGTTTGTGTATTTGGTCTATCCTGGCAGGTAATAATGCGCTTCCTGCTCTCCAATTCAAAACTAAAGTGCTGGGCTCTCTTATTTTATATTTCACAGTCTACTCTAGTCTTAAAAAAACATTTCTATTTTCTGGGGAAGGGGGGTTTAGAGACAACGGGTAAACGTCACAATGTGCACACAGGCTCTCTTATATAAAACATTGGAAAGAAAAAGCACACTTTAGGATGAAATGTTAATGTCAAAGCATGGAAAATTTTATAACATGCATGCACACTAACAAGTGACTCTTCATGACAAGCTTTTAAACCTCTTCACAGAAGACCACTAACCATATCTTAAAATACAGTTCAGAAAAGAATGAGAGTGCTGTAAGTGCTGTATTGGCCATTAGTAAGCATTACTTTTAAAACATACAACAATAACTAAATATACACAAATAGGTCTTTAATCTTTTAGGACTCTTGGCGTCGATGCTTGCAGAGAGCAAGGCGGTGGCTATAGACCATAAATAAAATCAGATACATGATGAGGAATGAGATTAAAGCACAGTCTTTGTGAAGATATTGTTGGTCTCAATATGTTATACCGAATAAAACAGACTGGATGATACATCGCTCTCTGACACTTGCCTTTTTTCTTTCTACTCGATCTATTGATTTGCTTTTTCACCATAGCCTGTAAAAGCTCTGCAAATTGCAGGAAATGGTAAAGTAAAAACTAAACCAGATATTTCTCATGCTATTGACTTGCTTTATAACAGAAAAATAGGAATTAAATGATGAAATCTATGAAAACATTTTTCTTCTTCGGTGATAATTTGTCAGGGGGAAGTGTAATTTATGAAGTTCATATTTATCTTTTATAGCTAAACTATTCAAGTCTAAAAGAATAAAAACAAAAAATAATTCTCCCTTGGTGATAACTAAAGTTCTATATTCTGCTGATACTCAAACATTTTAACTCCAGTAAAAGTAATATTGGTAATAATGAAATAATGACTTAAATAAAGAGATATAAAGATTTATATTGAACAAGGAAATAAAATACAAACAAGCAGTCCAATTTCTAAACCGAATTCAATGACCCACCCTATAAAGATAAATGAATAATGGGGACAGCCTCACCCAACAGCCTATATATATATATATATATATATATATATATATATATATATACAAAATGGAGGGAGATACAAATCAGTATATAAAAAAATATATATGAC